>KN880639.1:0-43412 GCA_000934385.1 Cylindrobasidium torrendii FP15055 ss-10
TACGTGGCATTTTGATGGCATAATGAAGGTGGCATCAAGTTCTCTAATGGTATGTACTTCTCCAGCGCGAGATATGGGCATAACTGCTCGATGATCGAGTTTGATCACATTTTTCTTCGTAATTCACAAAGACCCCCAGGTTAGCACACCCTCCTCAAAGTTGATAGAACACTCATATATAGCACTAGATTCTATACTGAAATTCGTAGGGTGTGGCAGGCTATCCCTCCTCGCAAATTCCAACTTTATTCACTCAGGGTACATTATTCACGTCAGGGGCAGTGATAGTACATGCCAATGCCGTTTTGACAACGATGCCTAAGCAATAGACCCAAACAAGGGATAGCCGACACAGTGGCATGGACGATAACAACGCACTAGAGTCTAGAAGAACACCGTGTGCCAGCCCCAAGTTTGAAGTAGAACGGTGTTGACGTTGAGTTCCGGGTCGAACTTTGAGCGCTTGAGCGATGAGCGTCTATAATCTGTATTTCGATCGTGTGATCGGGACGATACGCGATCACGTGCTCGCCGGACCTGAGGCTGGGTCCTGTATCCATCATTTTCTAACATAAATCACATAATATTAGGGTAACTTGTACGAAATATCAACGTATCAGGGTGATAGCTCAACGTCCCGGTGCATTTGCACTTTTTTTCAGGCAGCGGACATCTTTTGGAGAGCGCAGTTGCGGATAGCCCACTTCAATACCATTGTCTCAGAAGCTCACAGCGAGGAGCCGCATCAACACCTTGAGAAACCAAGCGCTCGACGGCTCTATGACATCTGACTGGCGTACATTGTTTTGAGTTTTCATAAGCAGACTAGCTTTTTGCTCATTGACAATCTATATCCGTTTACACAGCGAGAGCCTCAGAGAGGGCATAACGGCTCGTAGTGTAAGAAGACCTCTAAGTCCCATTGCTGTAGTGCTAAGATAAGAAAACCAAGTATTACCTTGAGCGCGGGACTGCAACTTCACGTGTCTGCTAATTAATACTAAGTACTTGCCTTTGAGACGAGTTCCATCGTTCGAGCCTGATATGCTGTTAAAGTGCAGATGAAGAGCACCTAAGCGCGCGGTCTACGTAATATGCCGAAGAACACCTTTGTATTTCAATTAGCCTAGTATAAGTAATGCGGACAGCAGGCATAGTCGAAGTAGTTTTCTTCCCATGGCTTCACTTGATACTATCCTCGTAGACTCTCTCGAAGAGGTTGTGCAAGCCGTCGATGCCTTGAGTGCATCTACATCCATCGCGGTCGATCTTGAAGGCATCAACCTTGGTCGACAAGGCCGCGCATGTATCATGCAGCTCTTCTCAGAGGGCTCCGGCACTATCTATCTCGTCGACCTCACCGTCCTGGGTCATGTAGCATTCGACACCCCAAACGAGGCAGGAGAGAGTCTCCGAAGCATCCTCGAGGGTGAGGGTATCCGCAAGGTGAGGCACTTCTTCCGTCAGAACATTGGTGAACTAATGTGGCCTCAAAGGTCTTCTGGGACGTACGCAACGACTCAGATGCCCTGCATTACCACTACCAAGTCGACTTGCGCAACTGCTTCGACCTCCAGGTCCTCGAGGTCTTCGGCCGGCGCTCGCGGGGGGAGACATCGAGATGCGTTAACGGTCTTGCGAAGAGCATGAGCCTTTATGGGATTGCGAGCTGGCAGTGGACGTCCGTGAAGGACGCCGGTGCCAAACTTTTCGCGCCAGAGCAGGGCGGGCGTTATGAGGTTTTTGAGGAACGCCCACTTGATTCTCGCCTTGTCCAGTATTGCGCCCAAGACGTGGGCCTGATGTTCAAGCTGGAGGCTGCGATTCGCAGGAAGTGTTATGGTATATTGGACACCAGTATTTCTCGTGAGACGGAGGCCCGGGTTCGAGCCTCGAAGGCCTTTCACTACAACGGCAAAGGCAGGCACATGGCGCTGGCTACGTTTTCGTCGTGGAACTAGTTCACTGGCTAGATAGATGCCCTAGTAGTACTAAGTGCAACCCAATTGTAGAACAAGAACGAATCTCACTGCATCATTGCCAAGGTCATGAAGGAATTTTCAGCCAATTGGTTCGAAAATAAAGTAACGTTACATATTGATTATGAGTGAATTTCTTGTACAGAATTAGATCAAAGATAAAAGTGGAAAGTAAAGTAGATCGAACAAAACGGGTGCTCAACATCAAGCCATGAGCGAGCTGCGAGAGACGCGTGCTATCACAAATCAAACGCAGAATCTAGCAGAACTCCAGGTTTCCTCAGGAGCCCAGTCACAGGCGGCCTCGAAGTATCCCTGCGTTCAGCACACATGATCCCCAAATCGGTACAACAGACGACAGTCCCATCTCTTGCGGGGCCCGAGTCCGTGTTGTCCATGCTGCTTGCGTCGAAGCGTGTTCCCGGCTCGATGCTGATGACAGAGAGATTTTGGGAAAGCGACGCCTCTCCCATGGCACGGTCGAGCTTAATGATGGCGTCGGCGATGGCTGGGAGGCCGGATGTGAGCTGGTCGGAGGACTTGTAACCCAGCGCACAAAGGACGGTCGTCGTCGTTTTCTCCAGTTCATGAAATAGTATTTGCCGTGCGTCCATGGGATCTGCATACTTGTGGCGAGAGTAAACGAGAGCCCGCCAGCGAGCAGAGACGCTTTGTGGACCTGGTACTACTTGAGCAAAGGGAATGGGTCTAGGTTTGGTGGGCTTACTCGTGCAATAGATGTTGTGATAAACAGATGCGAACAGGTTCTTGGATCTTTCGGAACCATTCAAATCGAATAAGGTCGTCCATTGCCTGGTGTTGTTGGTGAGAACCGTTTGAAGGGAAGCTTGGAGGAGGAACTCAGCGTCCGTATCGTTGTCAGGCTCTGTATTGGCACGATGAAGGATATCCACAAGATTGGCGCCCACAAGATTGCGAAGCGTGCTAAGGTCATCCGCGGTGAGTTTGTGAACCTCACGACGTGAACTTGCCTCGGATATAGAGGCAGAAAACTGGAAGACCTCTGTATTTAAGGAAATAGCAAGTTGGACAACGTCTGCACCTGAGATGGTGTCAGGCATCTCAAGGTAGACTTGCGCCTGGTGTAGCTCATCGCGCCGAACTTCATTCTGCTCCTCAGCGGTAGTTCGGTGAACGCGTTCTTCCTCGTACAGTCTCCTCAGATATGCAAGCTCGCTGTTGAAGTTCTCGTTGTTGCGGAGGAGCTCCACGTTGTGTCGATGTATGGTTTCGACGTTGGTCTGGAATCGGGCAAGTTGTGACTGAAGTTCGTTGTTTCTTGCCTTGAGCGCGTCGACCTCGCTTTTGAGTGCCTGGTGTGAATGCGATGTAGAGGACGGCAAAGTGGTGCCTAACACCTGCGAAAAGATATGTAGGTCATATTGGAATGGACGTGGGTAGAGAAAAGAATTAAACCTTGGTAGGTGCTTGACATTTGGAACCTTGCTCATCTTGGGTGATTTTCTTGTCAGACGTAGGAGAAGATTCGACTCTTGGCCTCTTGGGTGGTAGCGAAGCGATGGTGGACGTAGGTTCGGGATGATGGGAAGGCTCATCGACATCACTGGCAAGCTCCGGACGCGACTGCAAGGCACGTGGACCATCTTGAGCAACACCGCTCACAGCATTGGATCTGTCCATGATTGGTTCTAGAGAAGGCGCCGCGTCAACATCCTTAGGCAAAAGGTAAGTTTGGGTATGGACATGGGAACGACAAACACACCATAGGCATATTGACCTCATCCACCAGGTGTCGTTCTTCACACGCTGGACCCGACGGCTTTTTGGCGAGTACACCGGCAACTCTTGATTTTATTCTCTGGTAGCGAGTCATTCGTTTATCGTGTGGTGGAAGCTTGAGTGAGGCAGAAAATGATCGCATCTGGAAACTGGATCCGACAGTGGCTCAAGTTGGCCGACGCGACGCCAAAGCGCGTTGATCGCCATACAAAAATCTGTTCCTTTGTCTTTTGGTATCTTTCCATCACCATCGCAATGCTTACGCCGTTGACCGCCCGCAAGCCTTACGAGAAGAAGTCATTGCCTTTGACGTGGGTACCACCTTCTCTGGCGCGTCGTTTGCCAAGTTGGAACCAGGGCGAATTCCAGACATCCTCGGAGTGACACGGTGCGTCGCCACTTGCTTGTCATCGCGCCAAACAACTAACCACGCGCCCCAGCTATCCGGCGCAACACAAGGTCGGCGGCAACTCCAAGATCCCCTCCATCATCTACTACAATGCGAATGGCAATGTACAGGCCGTGGGTGCAGAGGCGATGGACGAGGCCTTTCTTGAGCGGGCAGAAGATGAAGGATACGCCAAAGTCGAATGGTGCGTGCCCTTGACTTGGCTCAGAATGCCCGTATACTAACTATACGTTTGCTAGGTTCAAACTCCACCTTCGTCCAAAGGAACTGGCCACTCATATTTCGGACAAGGACCTCCCTTCTCTCCCTGCAGGAAAACGACCCATCGACGTCTTCGCCGACTTCCTCCAATATCTCTTTGACTGCACACGCAAGTTCATTGTCGAGATGACTTACGATGGCGAATCGTATTGGAAATCAGTCCAAGACAACATCGACTTCGTTCTCACACATCCAAATGGCTGGGAAGGCTGCCAGCAAGCGCTCATGCCCAAGGCCGCTGCAAAAGCCGGGCTCGTCGACAAAGAATCTGCGCAGGCACAAGTGCAGTTTGTAACCGAAGGTGAAGCCAGCCTTCATTACTGCATCGCAGGAGGAACCCTCAATGCCATCGAAAATGTGCGTGTTACTTGTGTTTCTCTCACCCAATATCAACATCATTCCGCATAGATGGGAGGGGGAATCATCATTGTCGACGCTGGAGGAGGTACCATCGACCTTAGCGCCTATCAAAAGACTGGGGGTGGTGCTGATGGCGGCTGGTCTTTCCAAGAAATCGCTCCAGTTCAATGTAAGTCTCTTTTGAACCAATCAAAGCCTGTATGAAATGAATATTTCAAGGTCACCTGCAGGGATCAATCTTCGTAACCCGTAGGGCGCGCGAATACCTCAAGGGTACGATTATGTCCCCGGTCATTCCATTATGCTAACTTACGAGCCCGTGAACAGGACGACTCAGTGGAACACGCTTTGTAGAGGATGTTCAGCATATCTCTGAGTGCTTTGACGCAACCACCAAGCTTGGGTTCCGCGACCGTTCATCGCCGTATTATATTCGCTTTGGTGGGAGACGCGATATCGACAAGACAGCCGACATACGGAATGGTCAGATGAAGCTTAATGGGTATGCCCTTTTGCTTATGAAGTATCCCTTGCCCATTTCCTCCAGCGATGTTGTCGCAGGATTCTTCCAGCCTTCGATCAATGCAATTCTGCAAGCCATCAAGACTCTGCGACGTGTCGCTCGAATGCCTGTCAAGGTCATTTCTCTTGCTTTATTGAAGAATACGCACTGACGCTTGCCCAGACTGTCCTTATTGTTGGGGGTTTTGCGGCCAGCGATTGGCTATTCTCTAGGGTTCGTGAAGGGCTGGGAAGCGATGGACTGATGGTTTTCCGACCGGATGGACACCTGTATGTTGAATCAACCTCGTAATTGCTCCCTCTCTGTCGAAATGCTCACACCCCCTAGTAATAAGGCGGTCGCCGATGGCGCGGTCTTGTACTACTTAGACCACATTGTGACCAAGCGCGCAGCGAAGTTTTCTTATGGCATCGAATCGACAGCTCATTATGAACCCGCATATGCTGATCACCTCGCGCGCCGACGTTTTGTCTATCGAGGAGTCTCTGGACGGTGGACTGTACCAGGCGTGTACAGCGAAATCCTCGCCAAGGTGGGGAACATCTATCCTGCGGGAACTATCAGTTCATACTCTTTCTTTCATAGGGAACCGTTGTCGAAGAGGAAACGGAATTTCGGAGGCCATTTGTTCGAGATTATACTTGCCCTAAACCAACAAACATCATTGAGGATGAGATTCTGTGCTACCGAGGAGAGGATCCTCCAGCCTGGATTTCTGACGCTCCTCAAGGTAACTACTTTGGTGTAGACTGTCGAAGCGGCTGACACTTGGTACAGAATCTTTTTCGACGTTGTGTACTATCAAAAGTGATGTGACAACAGTGCAGTTGAGACCGGGGATCAACGCGCACACCAAAGGGACTTACTACATACTGGACTTCGAAATCATCCTCCTTTTAGGATTGACAGAATTGAAGGCGCAGGTTGCTTGGAAAGAGAATGTATGTCCTTGTACTTTGATGTCGTATTATGAACATCGGCTTAATATCATATTCACAGGGTGTAGAAAAACGGTACGTCGACTTGAGCCCGCCGACTATTTTTCAGTGTTCATTTTCTTCTTCTAGATGCCCCGCTGTCGTTGTTTATGACGATGAATAAGCTGCTCAGCATGCTTAAATCGCAATGATGCATAGAATTTTTTATAATATACAGGATAGTAGCCTTGTGACTACATAGTTGAATATAGCAGTAATTGCGTGCAAGGAGAAACAATCTATTCGTCATCGTAGACAACAACGGCAGCGCAGCTGCTAAAATTCAGTAGGCTGAGCTTGTGCGATGAGTTGAAGTTACCGTTTTTCTTGTCCCTAATTTGAGTTAGATCAAATTTCCCATGACGAGTAAAGAGATCACGCACTTTCTCTTTCCATGCTACCTGGGCCTTGAGCTCCGTCATACCAAGTAGGAGAACAACCTCATAGTCGAGGATATAGTAATACTTGCCCGTGTTTGAATTGTAGTTGGCTGTTAACTGATTTGCCAGCGCGGTGGTATTGGCTTTCGTCGAACACAGCGTCGAGAAAGATGCTGTATGGAAACCACTTATTAGTATCGAAACAATGAAGGAAGTCGATGAGGTGCACCTTTATCCTCGGCGAGCCAAACGGGAGGTAGTCCCTCGCCTCGATAGCACATGACAGCGCACTCGATGTTGTTTGCGTTGGTTCTGTCCGTATACTCTTGGCAATAAGGCATCCGGAATTCGGCCTCTTCATTCACGGTCGTGCCCTAAAGCGGAGGGAGAGTTCACTGAGCGAGCGCAATCTTAAGTAAGAATAGAGCAGTCTTACCCTCGCCAGAATCTCGCTATACGCCCCTGGAATCAAGCGGCGACCAGAGACGCCCGTGTAGATCAAGTGTTGCCGGAGTTTGTGCTCCGTGAGCGATGGGACATAGTCAATGGCCACCTCTATGCCATACGAGAACTTGGCCGTGCGCACGTTCACGACATGGTCGAGGTAGTATGACACGGCACCATCAGCGACGGCTTTGTTTCTGCGGACGGGATGTCAACAGTTGCAAATGAGACTGTCAAGAACATAGACTAACACATGTCCATCGGGGCGGTAAACCATGAGTCCTTCTGCTCCGAGGGCGGTGCGGACGCTGGAGAACAGCCACTCGCTAGCTGCAAACCCACCCACCATGATGATAGTCTGATATCAGGAGTCAGCATAACTACATCGTGAACAAACTATCGGATAAGGACCTTGATTGGGACTGATGCCACTGCCTGCTGGGCCCTGACCGCCTCGATGACAGCGTCGACAGAGGGTTGGAAGAATCCAGCAACGAGTTCCCTAGAGAAAGGAGTTCATAATGGATCCATGTTGTTCGATGTATGGACAGCTTACCCAGCAAGCTTCATCTGGCCATTGCGGACGTCGACGAGCCGGTCGGTGTCGCGCATCCCGCCAAAGCGAATATAGTACGGTGCCGCCCGGTCACGGAAACCAAGCTTGGTTGTAGCATCAAAGGTCTCGGATATATGGTTCACATCGTCTGCAAAGCGAGTGCCACTGAGACGGCCTAATCAGGATATGTAAGATCGAACAATGATGCCAGAATGGAATAAGAGCGTACTTGTGAGGTATGCTCGAGCTCGACGGGTCACAAATATAGACCCCTGTAGGCGACCTTGGTATTGTTAGAACTCAGGAATGGCATACAGTCTGTATATAAACAACTCACATTGGATGGGTGCAACTTCCTCAAAGGACCAATGGCCGCCTGGGCCGCCGCTCGTCTTCTTGTACGCACTGAGATCAAGGGTTCCTCCGCCTGCGTCGACAATAATCATGCCTTCCCGCGTCTGTTGTGTCGATGTGAGAATGGTGTATATCCGACAAAGGTTATGATACCACGCACATTGTCGATCGTATTGAGAGTCCCTCCGGCAAGACAGTAATGAAGACTGGCCTCTCCTTCAGTGACAAATTGTACACGTGCCTGCGCGTTGCCCGCCTCGGTGAGCCCTGCCTTGACCGCTGCTTGGCGCATGAGGGACTGCTGACGGCCTTCCCAGCCATTCGGATGTGTCAAAACGAAGTCGATGTTGTCCTTGACCGACGTCCAGTACGACTCCCCGTTGTAGTTCATCTCGACAATGAACTTACGAGTGCAGTCAAAAAGGTACTTCAGGTAGTCGGCGAAAATGTCAATGGGGCGCTTGCCTGGCGGAAGAGGGGGCAAGTCCTTGTCCGCAACGTGGAAAGATAGGGTTTTTGGGCGCAGGTGAAGCTTGAACCTAAGCTAGATGTTAGCGTTTGCTGAGCCTCATCGAGGAAATGGAGACGCGCCATTCCACCTTGAAATAGCCCTCATCTTGCGCCTCTTCGAGAAACGCCTCATCCATCGCCTCAGCGCCTACAGCCTTCACGGCGCCGTTCTTGTCGTAGTAAAGGATACTCGGGATCTTCGAATTCCCTCCTACTTTGTGTTGCGCCGGATACCTAAACAATATGAGTTTTGAAAACCGGTTAGCGCTGGGAGAGTGGCGCACCTCGTAACGCCTTGGATGTTGGGAACCATCCCGGGCTCGAGCTTGGCAAACGATGCGCCAGAGAAAGTCGTTCCAACATCAAACGCGATAACGAGCTTCCTCGTGTTCTTGTTGTACGGCTTTCGACTCGTCAAAGGTGTCAACTGCATGATGGTAGGAGCTTGAGTCGAGTGTACAAGCGTGGACTGTCATATTGGCGTCCGTTCGGTACCGTAAAATCAGCGCCTAGCCGACACTTCACAAAGGCGATTGAATGGCGACACGCATTTGCAGCGTTGCAACAGCGCTTATTGAAGGCTTCATACAAGTCAATGAAAGGAAGAGCTAGAAACTAGGGGCCCTATGGTATGTTCCCAAGGTATCACAATTATCACATATCACAAATCCAGCCGACAAGCTCGTGTACTACTGCTGGTCATGGAAGGTACTTTCGAGAAGCACCTTCGGCTTCAACAAAAGCTCGTCCACCACCGGCTCGCCTGAACCTCCGCGCTCGGTACAATGGAGCCCCAATTCGATGCAACAGGCAACCATACCAGCCTTCGATGAATCAGAGCTGCCGTCCATGTCTTCCATTTTTCTGGAATCGAATGTGGCCCCTGGTACAACGACAGCGACGGTCAGATTTTGAGAAAGCGCCGCCTCTCCTGCCGCACGGTCTAGCCTTATAATGGCCTCGGTGATAGGTTTGACGCCAGACACCAAAACTTCTTTGGAGAGCGCGTAACCTAGGGCATGCATAACTGTGGTTGTAGAGGAGATTAAATGATTGTGCAGCCTCCCGAAAGCTTGACCCAAGTCTTCGTATTTGTGGCGGGAATACACGAGTGCCCGCCATCGGGCAGAGACGCTTTGTGGGCCTGAGATGGGCTTAGTAACTTACAGTAGAGGAAATACACACTTACTCGAACGGCGAACACTTGTATAAGCGGCAAGTATCCCGGTATGGTTCTGGAATGGCAATCCGAGTATGTGGGTCCATTCACTAGCGATTTTGAGGAGGGTGACTTGAATGGCCATCTGGAAGAGGAAAATGGGGTCACTGTCCGAGGATGATTTGCAGCGAATGATGGCCGTCAGGTTGACACCGATGTGGGTCTTCAACTCGTCAAGGGCGGTTGTAGTCGGAAGATGCGCATTGCTGGAGGGAGAGGCAGACTCTGAGGCGGTGGCAGCGAATTGGAAAATCTCCAAGTTGACAGCCTTGACGAGTCCCACGACTTCCTGGGCGGACATACTGTCTGAGGTTTCCAGATACGCTTGAGCCTCCTGCAGCTCGCGGCGCCGAGCACCTGTCAACTTCTCCGCTTCTTCGCGTCGGGCTTGCTCGTGCGTGAGTTGGTTCTGTAGAGTTTGGACATTGCGTTTCGAGGCTTCCAGCGCTGCATGCGATTCGTTGAGGCTCGTGGTAAATTCCACATACTTCTCTTGCATTCGTACAATGTAGCGCTCGCGCTGAGCAGACTTGTCTTGCAGCTCGCGAAGTTGTGTCTTGAGCACGTCAACCTCTCTTTGATGATGAGTGTCTCGAACGGCACGAGAGTACGTTGAATGCGCATAAGACTTGTGGGATGACTTGGAAGAGTAAGCGGTCAATCATGCCTCAGGCTCGGGGATGCACCTCTTTGTTTCTCGACTTGCTCTGAGTTGGAAGGACGACCTTATTGATTGTATGCTGGGAAAGTCCGGAAGAGGACGACGACCGCAGCGCTTGCTCTGAGGCAGTTGACACTCCCCGTCTCTGCAGACCATGTTCAATATACAGGGGAGCCTCATTCACGACGATACCCACCTGAGTTGGATGCAGCGTGTCAGTACCCTAGATAGCGTTGAGCCTCCGCTTCCAGGTATACTACTGCAAGTTATCAGAGCTCACCGATTGGTCAGGTTCAGACGCTTTCAAGAACGCCAAAATTTCCAGCGCGATGCGTTGATCCAGTTGTCCCGAAGCGCCTTTTGGAGTGCCTTCTGGAGTGCCTTCTGTATGCATTGGGGACGAACGATCACCGAAGAGAAAATCGGAGGCGCGTTGCGCAAGAGATTCCATCGAGCGGTGGTGATGTACCGTAGGAGAGTACCGTGTAAAAGTCAACCTTGCTGCATTGTCCGTCTTCAGGGCCTTGGAGCCATGACACTAACTTGAGTCGACATTGACTATTCGGACTTTGATTCACATCGGCCACACTCTCTCCGTGTCACTAGCATGGTGATTCGTGAGACGATTGAAAGGGAAAAACGAGGGGTTGTGAAAGTAGTTGAGGGTAACGAATCGGGTGTTGTGGCGGTAACGCAGCAAGATCCTCGTTACACCCTGTATTGTCGGAATCATCCCAGGTTCCAACTTGGCAAAAGATGCCCCAGAGAAAGTCGTCCCAATATCGAACGCTATAACCAGTTTCCTGGTATCTTTTTTGTAAGGCTTTCGAGCAGTAAGAGGGGTCAGCATGACAGCGGAGTGGCACTGCGATGATGATGGCGGAGAGATGTGAAGAGTGAAATGCCCGCCGCCTAAGCTGAAAGAGAAAAGGACAGCGTCTCCGCGTCATCTGCACGCTAGGTCGCTCGGCTATGTGTCACAGTCACTTAGACTCTGCAATGAGGCCTTCTCAAGGCGCTTGTATAGTGAGCGCTTGAGCTTGAATTCCGATCTCCGCGCGACCCATTGAATACTTTCTTGGCTTCATACTCTCATTGCTGGCTGCAAAGATAGATGATGCTGACGGCCGCTGGAAAAATTGTCAAAGTCGTCAAAAACATTGGCGGACGCCCCCAGGCAGAGTCTGCACCATCCACAATGTCATCGTCTGCTTACAATGAGCATGGGGACCGGCGACGGCCTAGAGATACCAGCGTGCCAATGGTATGATTGGTCCGTGGCCTTGGTTTGGAATTCGGCGTTGATGCTTTCACAAGGATGTTGACCCAGCGCTTCCAGCTCAACTCTATGCAAATGAGGGCGCCGTGTCGGTAAGGGGAACTGTCTAGAATTCTCTTCCTATCTTCATTTTGCTCTTCAGTCTGCTCTGCCCGATGGGAGCGAGCATGGACAGCATCTTCACCAGGCCATGGATTCTTCTACCCCCACTAGATATTATCAGATTCGGAAACCAGCTTCTGAGCCAACGCAAGTACAGGTCGCTGATCAGCGCGATCGTGACCTCAGTCGTCACTGCGGCGCTGAACTAGGTGAAGCAGAGCCCCGCTACAGAACGTTCTCCGAGGTGCGCCTTGTAAATCAACAAATATGCCTCATGTTTATCCTTCCAGGCGGTGGCGACTCAAACTCAACCGGCTTCCTCTGCGCTGCGTTCGCACGGCCATTCCCAGAGCACCGAGAGCGCCAATGTACACAAGGCCGAGCTTGAAAGCCTTCGTCTGTACTATGAGAAGCACATCGAAGGAATACAACAAAAGGAGCAAGAGCTTCGCGCCAGGCTCCAACAATCTCAGATGAATACGCAGAGTATGCAGAACCAGTACGAGCACGAGCATGCGCGGCGATGTGCTGCCGAGAAGCTCAACGACCTACGACGCAACGAGTTACAGGAGGCGCAGGCGTATCTTGAGAAGTCCGACACTATGTCTGCCCAGGACATAGTCAGTCTCGTCAGGGCTCTCAACTCGGAGATCTTCCAGTTTGCAGCCTCTGTCGCCGAGGCCACCCCGCTTCGTGCCGAAGGTCACCAGGAAAACGAGGACATCCAAAAACTCTATAAAGTTATCGGTCCTGAACTTGCGTCCGTTGTGCAGAGCATGCCTCTCCCTAGCGTTGATCCCGAATTCCTCTTCCAAACTGTCATTCAAGTGGCTTTGACGAGCGTTTCCCGAGTCTGGACGACACTCTTTGACGCTCGTGCGCCTACTTATTCTGAAGCTCAAGAATCAATCCGTTCTGTGTATCGTAGCATTCGCAGCGCGAGTGTGTACGTAAGTTCCGACAGATTTTCTATACTAATGCCAGCATCAATTAGGCCCCCAAAGCGTTTCCGCTCGCTGGCGCGCGCTCGTCTACTCTCGTCATAAATATGAAAACCCCGACGAAGCTCGCAACATCCTGTATGGAAAGCTGGAGAGGGCCTTGAAGATTGTAGTACGCGCGCTTGGTTATGTTGTGACCAACCAAATGCTCTCTGGCATCACGCCCATCGCGGACGCCATCATCAAATTTGACCGCGCCGGTGGAGAGGCAGCGCTGTCGCAGAGTATGGTTCCCATCTTCATCAAGGCCGGAACGCAGTTCAGCCCAGACGAGATGGAGGATGCAAACGGGAGTACTGAGGCGAAGGACACGGTTGTGGGATGCATTGAGCTCGGACTGGGGAGCTATGAGCGTGGGGACTCAGGAAAGCGGACCTCAAAGGAGAGCCCGTTACTTCTCAAGCCGGTAGTCCTTCTCGCGTCGGCATTTTACGAAAACTAGAGCGGTACTCTGCGTACCAATGGTCACTTATCGCGTTGACAAATAACAATTCTTGAATGAGAACAAATCACGAAATACTGGACGGATCCTTGAGCGGGATCCCGTCGACCATTTACGCTTAACTCATATGGGCAGTTGACTTCTCTAAATGCGTTGTCGATTCGTCGATGGTAAGAGGCATGATGGTAGGTAACAGTCCTGTCTACGTCGTGATAGTCCAAACCAGTAACATGCACAATAAACCTAACGCGCTCATCCTAGTATTATGTACTTCTATATAATTTACAGTCTAAGGGTCCATTATAAGTATAAAGCAACACCACGCCCAATACATCTATGCAGTCTTCGCCTTGTTGCTGCCCTTCGGCACACGCGCCAACCAGTACAGGAACAGCGCACCAAAGATGTTGAAGATGATGTACACCCAGAAGATCCCGTAGTTCCTCCACCTCTCGTCGTAGTCCGCTGACACTTGCGTGAGGAAGGTGTTGGTGCTGGTAACAGCGCAGAAGTGACAGTCTTGGGTCGCGTTTGGGTTCATGACCTTGCCACCAAAGTCGTTGATGTAGTTTGTGAGGTAGGCGCTGCAGGTCATGCCCGATGGCGGGTCGAACGACGATACCTCAAGGTCAGAGCAATGTGCTTCAGCGTTGGCGAGACCATTGGACAGCATGCCGGAAACGAGATAGGTGAATGGCGAGACGCGGTACATGAATATCCAGAAGCGCGGGAAGACGCTGGGGCCTGCAACGACACTGTGAAATCATCAGCATGTACTCTGAGAAGAGTATGAAGAAAAGAACGCACCCGCAAAACAATAGACACAGCGAGAACAGCAAGGTAGCAATGTTACCACCAGTTTCAGCGACGTCGATACCGGCGATGACCATGTGCGCGAACGTCGAAGTAAACATAAGGAAACTCCAAATGAAGAGGAACATCAATCCAGCGCGTTCGTTCATCGTGCCCGTCTCTTGTGCGTTGCGGTACAGGCCAATGGGATAGTACCATGAGACAAACATGAACACACCCATAAGAGAGTTCCACGGCAGCTCAGCGGTGATGTTGGCGAGCATGAACGTTTGCCAGGAGTACGTCTTGGATGGGCGCTCGCGGACCTCGTACAAGGACCGCTGGGTGACGAAGTGTGGGAGCATTTGGTTGACCAAGTTACCGAAGACCGTGAGCAACATGAAGACGGAGAACATCTGGTTTTGGAGGCCTTGCAGAGTGTTATCCGCCTTGAAGAACGAGAAACCGATGAAGAGACCCTACGAAACAATAAGTATTCGTAACCAGCAGGCAAACAAGGAAACATACCGTGAGGACGGACAATGCAGTCTTCGAGTAGAGGTACGATGGGGTACGCCAGAGCTGCTGGAACACACGGTATGTGCAGTTGAGGTACTGGGTGACAAAGCCGGCAGCAAATGCTTGCTGAGCAAGCAGGTCAACAGCAACGGGCTTGGCGTTCTCTCTCTTCCTCCTCAGCTCAGCTTGGACGGCCTTCAGCTCGTCGCTCTGGTCCCATGCCTCGACGAAGTCGCGGACAGCCACAGCTCCTGGAGCAGCACCAATGACTTGAAGCATCCATTCGGCAGGGTTGGCGCTGGCCGGGCAAGGAGGAGCACCCTGGCGCTCGAAGTAGTCGATGAGGGTGCGTGAGTCCTTGCCGATATCGCCGTAGTACACAGTGCGGCCACCACGAGCGAGGAAAAGGAGACGATCGAATTCCTGGAACAGCATACCGGAAGGCTGGTGGATCGTGCAGAGGATGGCCTGGCCGTTGGCAGCGAGCTTGCGAAGGAGTCTGCAAATGGACCACGCAGTCTGCGAGTCAAGACCACTGCGCATAATATAAATCAAGTTGTCAATGCCGAGGTGCAATGTGCATACCTAGTGGGTTCGTCGAGGAACAAAAGGAGTTGGGGCTTAGCCGCGAGCTCAACACCAATAGTGAGACGCTTGCGCTGTTCAACGTTGAGACCTAAACAATGTCAGATCATGTCTAATGTCGAGAGAATGTCAACGCACCTTCTCCGGGAACACCAACGACGGCATCAGCGTATTTCTCCATCTCGAGGAGCTTGATGACCTCCTCGACATACTCCTGCTTCTCCTGCTCGGAGACGTCCCTGGGCTGGCGGAGACGTGCACTGAAGATTAGGGCCTCCCGGACAGTCGACGTGCTGAGATGCAGATCCTGTTGCTGGACATAGCCAGTCTTGCGCTGGAACGACGCGTCGCGCTGGTTTCCGTCGACAAGCATATCACCGGTAACGACACCCATGGTAACACGAGACGCGAGGACGTCGAGAAGAGTGGTCTTGCCAGCACCCGAAGCGCCCATAAGTGCCGTGAGAGTTCCCGGCTCGACCCATCCGTTGACATGGTTCAGCAGACGACGAGGCTCCCCCTTGATCTTGATATCGTAGCAAACGTCTTCCCAGTGGAAGATGGCAGTCTGCCTCTGAATTTTGGCCACAGCGGCATCGATATTGTCGCCGTCATGCTCCTTGACATATTCACCCTGGCCTTCCTCGTCGGATTGAACCTTTGCAGCTTTGGGGACGTGCTTGCGACGGAAAAGGAGGACTTCACCCTTGGACTTGGCCGAGGTGATGAACTCAGTTGCGAGGAGATACACACCGCAGAAAAAGATGACAAAGCCAAAGAGAATGCCCAAATTCCTGGAAGTCCGTCAGTGGGCAGAGCCGAGAACAAACCGAAGAACATACCTCCAGAGATGCGAGCGGGTGTACTCGTACGTAGTCGCCGCATATCTTGTGCCCTGCACGCTGCTTTCGCCCGCGACAGCTCCGGTAGTCGAGCAAATTTGGTTGGCCAAGCTTGTGTATGTGTCTCCCGTCGGGACATATGCAAGACATGGGAACGCACGACCATCAAACTCATTGACCATCAAACTCTCGAAGGCGTACCCAATAGGGTCAATGTAGTTGATCCAACGGAACCATACAACCATGCCGCGCGTCGGGATGGTGAATCCAGTGTAGATGACGAGGGCCAAAATGAGAATGGCGGCGGGGGCCATGGCTTGAGCGATTGTCCTTGACAGAGCACCAATGCAACGGAAAATCATCGACATGGAGAGCGTGCACATGAATGAGAACAGTAGGAAGATAAAGAACGCGTCGACCTCGCGGCGAAGGTTGGTGAGGAAGTACAATGTCAGGTTAAACGTGATAGCAATGAAGATCTTGGATGGCAGGTCACAAATCATGGACGCAATGGCTTCGGCGAAGGGATGATAGAGGGCCATGCGAGAGTGCTTTTCGACGATGGGGCGTTGCTCGTATAGGGTCAAAATCTAGTGGAAATTGTCAGTACAGTTCACCACATCCCAGTCACCAACGCACCTCCAGGGCAGAGCTGAATGCATTCATGAGGACGGCGTAGAAAAGCAGGACACCGCGACTGTAGAAACTGCCGCTATCCTCAGAGAGGTTGTAAAAGACACTGCCGATAATGAGAGCCATGATGAAGTTGCCGAATAGACCAGTGAAGAAGAGGGACATGTCGCCGAGCAAACGCTGGAAGCCGCGAGAAAGGCAGAGCTTGACCTGCATGGGGGTAGAGATCGTGTAGGGAGAGCGAGAGCGCCTGCGATGAAATCAATATTGAGCAAGACGGCAGGGGAAGTTACACACATTCCCTTGGCCTGGTCGTTCTTCCTGGAAGCCTTGAACTTCTCTAACTGCTCGCCGCCGACGGGGTAGTTCGAATCATACTCGTCGATTTGTGCAAGCAACTTCTGGCGCGCTGGACTGTCGTGCCAAACCTTGGCGAACTCGTCGGGTGTTTGAGGCACACGACCCTCGTATCCAGGCCTAATGATGCGCTCGGAAGGATTGGTGAGAGACGTGAGGAAGTCAGCAGTGGTCTGACGGTCGGGGCAGATGAAGCCCATATCCGTGAAGTATGACTTGGCCTCATTGACGTGACCAAAGAAGATCTGACGACCTTCGTACAGGACAACGGCCTTGTCGAAGGTCTGGAATATGTTAGGAAATGGGGCGATACATGAGGCAAAAAAAAATACGCACATCATAGATGTCTTGAGACGCCTGGTAAATGGCAACAACAGCGGTCGAACCCTGGTACTTGGTCAGGAGCCGGATGGTCTTGACGAATTCGAGGGCGGTAGCAGAGTCCAGACCACGGGTGGAGTTATCCCAGCACTGCAGCGGAGCTCCGCTGAGCGCGACTTCTGCGATAGAGACACGTTTGCGCTCACCGCCGGACACACCGCGAATGAAGTCGTTGCCAACCTTGGTGTTGACGGTATGCGAGAGACCAAACACAGCCATCACGACGTCGCGCATGTGCTGCGCCCACATGTCGCGTGTCACGCCTGGAAGACGCGTGCGAGGAGTACGCGCTCTCGCAGCGAACGACAGAGTTTGACCGACGGTGAGATTGGGAAAGTGAACATCGGTCTCCGCGTTGTAGATACTCTCGCCTCGGAAATCCTTGTGCATAGTCTTGCGAGGGATACCCTGGTAGTTGATCTCGGCATCGTCTTGAACATAGAAACCGTGTGTTTCGCCGGCAATTGTCTTGAGAAGTGTTGTGCAGCCACTGCGAAGTGTGAGCTCGCGGGAAGTTGAAACAAGGAAGCTACACATACCTGCCCGGGCGGCCAAGAACGACAAGCATCTCTCCATGCTTGACGAGACCCTCAAAGTTGCGGAGAATGTCAATACGCTTGCCCTTGTTGCGGCTGAGGAGACTAGCCAGATTGGCTGGGATATCGAGGAGAACGTTGCCGACAGTCTTCTGGTGGTCGGTTGGCTTGCCGTACCCGTAAACGTTGAGATTCTTGTAAGAAACGCCCGCCGTACGCGGAGCGAAGCGTTCGGGGTCGCGTTCAGAGAGATGGAGGACGCTGCGAATCCAAAGGTGATAGTCGAATTTGCCTGACATAGGATCCATGCGAGGGTCTGTGGAGCCCTCGAACGGGTTGTCGCCTTCAGCGAGGTGGTGTCCTTTGCCCGACGCGAGCGAGGCATTTGTGACCGTGCGCGCTAGCTGAAGAACAGCTTGCTCGGCGCGAGCGTCGACTTCCTCGTACGCAGTGGCAGCGCTTTCACGGTCGCCATTAGAGTGTGCAGTGGGCGGCCTCTCTGATTGTGCCGCCTCCATGGCAGTTGTCGGTGCAAACAGTACGCTCATCACCCAAGAAATTGACGTGGATGTCGAGGTAGCGGGAGGGAGCACAGGCAAAGGAAGAGAAGGTGAAAGGCGGAGGGGGGCCGTGAAGAAAACAGCAATTTCATCAGAGGGTATAAGAACAAGTCTCTTGCGTCAGGGTGATTTGCCAACCTCGCCCGGCCCCCCGAAAGATAATGTCGTTGCATTCCTGCTGGTTCGATTTTGCTGAGAATTGAGACAAAATGTAGCCTCTGCGTTCGGAATCCAAAGTCCGAGGGTAAAGGAGGCCAACTTTCTGTGTGAAGTGAGTTGGAATGGTCAGAGCAGACAACAATCGGACCCAATAGCTATCTTTGATCACCGCATTTTGCCCTCCGAGATCACACTTGGCGACCAAAAGTCGTGCGTAAACGTTTAAACACACGGCGCGCCCACAAAAACCTCAGGGCCCCACTACAAATGTCGCACTCGTGCCACTTGCCCCGCATTCCTCCAGCCCACGTTGGCAGTGGGCTTATCGTTACCATAGTGTCATTTTATAAGCAGAATGGGAAATAGCGTTTCTTCAAGCGCAAACTGCGAATTGCACCTGCAATCCACAACCAGTAAAGTGCATACTAGTCTGAATCATTTAGAGCATTCTGTCCCACACCCTCGAATGAACTACAATGGCCCCAAAGCTGATTCCCGTACCTACCGGCGGTTTACTCGATTCGATTATAAATTCTCTTACAAATAAGATTTGGCCAAGACTCAGTGGGCTTGCCGAACGCAAGGCATGTAGAAGGCAATTATTATTCGCTCTCCGATGGCGTTAGATTAGACGCTGTACAGACGAGAAGGGACTCGAAGACTTTCGTCGCGCCTGCAAACAGATACACATAGCTGCGAGAACGTGAAGACGTGCAGCCTACGTGTCTCCACGACACAAATCTCCTCAGAGTCTACTTGCAATCGTGTTGTACGAACAGCGAAGATGTCGAACTTATGTAGCAGAGACCAGCGCGATCTGAGGGACTTCTAACCAATTTTGAACAGAGCTCAGCTCTTCCGCCATCATTTTACATCCGCTTCATTAAGTGCTGTACTACAGTCCGGATGGACACACACTGGACACACACCTTATTGTCAAGTCATCACATAAGCATAGACCACTATAGTTTTGGAAGTCAGGATATATCACATGGCATTGACCACCGTGACAACAATATTGGAAACTACAGGATTCGCTGCATAAGAGTCGTGTGCACGCTCCGCGTCTGTTCTCTGTGTCCGGAAGTCGTGAGCTCGTAGCCCCATTGTTGCCAGTGGGAGAGACGAGAAGGTTGATCTGTGTACGCTAAAGGGGTTGTCGGAATGCTTCCTACCGCCGAAATCCGTGCGAAGGACAGCGCTCAGCAACACCGTAATGCTGCGTGCAGTTGGGGGCAAATGTGACTATGATGGCGTCGGCCCAACTGTGATCCAAGATGGAAGAGACGATGCCGCCAGAAGTTTCACTAGCACAACAGTGACGAAGTTGATGAATACAGAGAACTATCGCAAGACGCAAATGTATATATACGCACCCTCCTCTCAGAGGCGACTACAACTTGGGATAATCTCGTTTGATGTTGTTCAAGGAGTAATCATCGTATGCAGACTGAATCTTCTAACCCGGAGAAACGCCCGGAGCCCACTCGTCCAAATCCGCGTTGATATCTTCCGGTTAGTGGAGGACTACGCCCTCCCTGCCCGGCCAGTCAAAATCAAGGAGCCACACATCCTGGTCGCCAGAGACCCAAACATTCGGAGCCCACAAGTCTCCCAGGACATAGCATTTCTTCTTCAGTAGACCTAGGATTCCGGAAGAGAAGTCGAAATTTGAACGATAAATTCTGCATGGCCAGCCTGGTCTGGAGAATTCAAAATATGAACAACGAAGTGCAACATGGTGTTTGAAGAACTTTAATGCTGCAAGCTCGTGATCTGGCGGCACTTGCGGCAATCACCGGAAGCCGATCGCGTCACGGTGGCGGCACACAGAGGCAAATAATCTGTCCCACTTTTGACTATCATTCACATATCAGTGACAGCACGCGTCAAGCGCGTCACTCGGCAGGACAACAGCCCGTTCCACCGTGAAAAATGTCGACTGTAACTGTCAAAGCAGAGAAACGCGCAAATGGGCATGCTGGTACGACACGCGCCAAAGGAAAACAGGCTGTACAGGACGAGGACGAAGAAGAGCAGCAGGAGCAGGAAGGAGAGGCACCCGAGGCGGATGGAGAACAGGGAGACGAGGCTGGCCCCAGCCGGAAACGCGTTCGCTCTAACACGATGGGTGACGCGCGCGAAGTGGAGGAAGAAGAGGAAGAGAAATATGTTCCACGACAGAAGATCGAGACAATGGCTCGAGACAAGGATGGGTGTGCACTATTCAACCACCCTGTCACTATGTGCTAATTGGACTAGGTACATTCCAGGTTCTATCATGCGCATCCAAGTCAAGAACTTTGTCACATACGACTTCACCGAATTCACGCTCGGACCGTACTTGAACATGATAATTGGCCCTAACGGCACTGGAAAGAGCACAATTGCGTGCGCGATCTGTTTGGGTCTCGGGTGGCCTGCCAGCGTACGTCTCTTTCTGTATTTTCAGGCGTGTCTAACCCCGCACACAGACCCTTGGCCGCGCTAGCGACGTCAACACCTTCATCAAGTTGGGAACAGAGGAGGGATACATCGAAATCGAGTTGAAGGGTCCGAGTGGCAAGAAGAACCTAGTCATTCGCCGCATCCTCAAGGCCTCCTCCAAGTTCAGCCCGTTCACCCTCAACGGAAAAGGTGTCACCGCGAAGGAAATTGCAGCGCAGATGGCCGCACTCAACGTCCAAGTTGGAAACCTCTGGTGCGTCCCGCTGGCTTTCGCTGCGAACTCTACTGATGCTCGAACTAGCACATTCCTCCCGCAGGACAAGGTTTCTTCGTTCGCACACATGTCTCCCCAAGACCTTCTCAAAGAAACACAACGCGCCGCGGGGGACACAAATCTCACGGACTGGCATCAAACTTTGATTGACCAAGGAGGAGAGCTCAAGAAGACGGCAGATGTAAGAGTTGCGCATCATCGCACAGCACGTCCTTGACCGCCCCATTAGACTATCCAAGCCGAGGCCGACCAGCTCCAGCAAATGAAGGACCGCAACGACGCCATCGAGCGCGATGTCGAGCGCTACAAGGAGCGCAAACGTATCGAACAAGAGGTGTGTTATGTGACCGCGCATATACTCGCAAGTGACGCTGGCTAGATGAAACTACTCGAAGTCTGCATCCCCGTACAGACTTATTTGGAGACTCGCGATCGATACAACGAGGTGAGGGCGAAGAAGAAGATCATTAGCGACAGGTGCAAAGTCCTGAAGGATAAAAATGCTCCAGCGCACCAGTTCCAGAAGTGGGTTGTACATTTTCATGCAACTGCCATCTCTGATGCCCTCGTCTAGGGACCTCGAGCAGAAGGTTTTGCGTCTCGAGAGAGAACGGGACGACTGCAAGAAGGGTGTGCAAGCCACCTTCAGGAAGATCAATAACAAGGTTAACGACATCGAGAAGTGTGTAAGTGCTTGGACCCTCTCGCCGTCCTATTTGTGCCTAATCCCCCTCAGGAAACTGCTTGTGAAGAGTGGGAGACGAAGCTGGAATCTCTCGATCGGGAGGAAAAGGCGCGCGCGAATAAGATCAACAATATCAAGAGCACCCTGGAGAAACTTCGCGCCGAGCTGGCAAAGGATGTCAAGATCGAGTCCGACGATACCGTCAACAACGAGTTGGTATGTAACCGCCTTGTTCAAGGATTTGCTGACTACCAACTGAGACTTCCATAGCGCGATCTTCGCACTGAGCGCCAGTCGGTCACGGAACGCAAGAACCAGTTTGATAGCAATAAGAATATCGCTATCCAGCAGTACAATCATCTACGACAGCAACGAGACGCAAAGCAGCACGAGATCAACAAGCTTGGAGATGTCGATGTTCGCAAGATGTACAATCTCAAAAAATATTCTCAAGAGACGGCCGACGCGGTGGAATGGTTACGGAAGAACCAGGACAAGTTCGAAAAGCCCATCATTGAGCCTGCGTATCTGACCGTCAACGTCACGGACAAAAACTTGGCGTCACAGGTCGAAGCCTGCTTCAATCGGAATTCCCAGCTTGTGTGTATCTCTGCGTGTCCCGAGTTATCCTCTTTTCATTTTTGCGCCAGACATTTGTTGCCCAGTCCAAAGAGGATTACAATACTTTCAACCGACTTGTCAACGACTCAACCGTTGTCACAGGGCATAGAATCAGGGTTACAGCTTGGTTCCGCCCCGAACTGGACCATATGAAGGTTCCGCCGCCAATGTCTCAGGAGGAGGTGAGTACACTTTCTGGACCGACGGGTGTCTCTCATTCTTCTCAGCTTCGAAGCCTTGGTTTCGCTGGATACGTCTTGGACTGCATCACTTACCCTGAAGGCATGCGCTGGTTCCTTGAGTGTGATCTCAGCGCTCACCGTATTGTGCGTTCCATGTCCTAGCGCTCATGGTAGAATACAGCTAAATGCATTCCAGGCCATTGGTCCGTCCAATCTGAACGTCGAGGCTGCTTCTCGCGCCGTTACTCGCGCTGACCCGCCCGCAAACTTCATCAATGGGATGACCTTCAACCAGGTCACACGTTCGAGATATGGCAAGCGCTTGACACAGAATACGACGAGGTCCATTATGCAGGCGAGGACGTTTGTGCAGTCTGCAGTCGACCCCGAAATGAAGACTCGTCTAGAGGGAGAGCTGCGCACTCTCCATCAGTTGATGGCTGAGGCGGAGGAAGGAATCAAGAGCATCCAAGCACAGATGGTTGAGGTCGAGGAGGAGGATGCGCGTTTCGACATGCTCTATGTGAGGCGTTTTGAGTGTGTTCTGCGTAAACTCACATTTTTCCCAGCAAGGGCTTATGGAACGCAAGAACAAGATTCTGGAGGCGCATAAAGCGAGGCAACAGATGAAGTCTCGAGAGGGTCCGTCATTTTATGCATCCAGTCGCATCTTACTGACATTTGGCGTAGAACAAGGGAAGAAAGAGCTTCGTCGCCTTCAGGGTCAGGCATCTGCAGATGAGGAGCGCAATAAGATCAAGCAACGACTCGAGGACGAAGCCAAGAACGCGCTCCGACATGCGAAGGAATACAGGGTTAGTACCTCGGAATAATTTCCGTTTGGTACATGCTGACCAATGCACAGAATCTTGTCTCCACTGTATCTACCGAACAGCAGAAGAACTCTCGCCTAAGCCTGGAATACATCCAACTTCATGCCAACCTGATTGCACTTCGGGAGCTCTGTCAAATCAAGGACGCTGGGTACCAGAAAGCGTATGCTCGCCTTACTCAGGGTGTGTATAGTCTACTGCTGCCATTCATGATACTCACCCCGACGATCAGTTGTCAAGATTGTCGAACGATACAAGACTGAAGCGCACGAGGCTCTGAAGGCCAGTCGTGTAGCAATCGACTCTGCGGAGGAAGAGATTCAGCACTTGCACAACGAACGGTCGGAGAGGCAGAATGAGTACAAAGAGGCATTGAAACAAGCAGAGGAGAATGGTACAGAGCCGCCGTCGAAGGAGGGTGTAGATCTACGGACGTTGGATGAGCTCGAAGAGGAGATGGAGACCCAAAGGACAAAGCTGGAGTTGATCCACAGCACCAACCCTGGTGTCATGGAGGAGTACGAGAAGCGGAAGCGGGATGTAAGTTAGTTGTCCAGAGCTTCGGCGTTGCTTGCTGACGACCTGCAGATCGAGGTTCTGGAAAGGACACTGGAAACCAAACGAGCGGCGGCGGCGAGAATTGAGAAGACGATCAATCGGGCGCGGCAGAACTGGGAACCTGCGTTGCGCGCGCTTGTCGAAGCCATCGGAGAGAAATTCTCCAAGGCGTTTGACAGTATCGGTTGCGCTGGCGAAATTCGTGTCAGTCCGCATGAGGACTACGACAAATGGGCTATCGATATCCTCGTCAAGTTCCGTGATGAGGAGAAACTACAACTTCTGACGGGTCAACGCCAGTCTGGTGGCGTGAGTCTTCGCATTTCACTACTCTCTTTCATTGTTCTCATTGCTCTTTAGGAACGGTCTTTGACCACAATCCTGTACCTGATGTCTCTTACGGAGCAGGCGCGCGCGCCGTTCTCGCTCGTAGACGAAATCAATCAGGGTATGGACCAGCGCGCGGAGCGTCTTGTGCACAACAATATGGTGCGGGTGACTTGCCAGGACGACGCGGGGCAGTACTTCCTCATTACGCCGAAGCTGTTGCCGGACCTGCAGTACCACCCACGGATGAAGGTGCTGTGTGTGAACAACGGAGAGTGGCTGCCCGAGGAGACTGGGTTGGGCAATATGAAAGGCATGATCGAGGGCTTTGTGGCCAGGTCGAGAATGGTGGGAGGGCAGAACGATTGATTGTCACCGCTACTCTTTGCGTTCATTTGATATCGTGCTCGTATCTATGTACTAGATGTTACTTGCTTATTTTGTACTGTATGAATTACTAGTAGTACTACGTGTAGAACACACATTTTATTGTCAATTTCACTGTTAGTACATATGCTTGTTCGAATATGGACATCTAGCCATTCCTGCGGCGGGACGCGGTTGTACCGCGGCGAACTGTGTGTACTGCAGCTTCCGAAAACGGTTGGCACACTGGTAACTGTTGCTCTGATTTCCGTCTCCGCGCCAAATGATCTCCTATGGTCTCATTGTGGCTCGCTCCCCTAATCCGTTTGTTATGCGACCCGAAAGAATGTGGGGAAAAGGGTACATAGACAATCGTTGGACTTATCATACACCAATTAAACTATGTAGTGGCGTGAGAAGGGTCTAGCACTATTACGACTACTAGGTAATGATTTGTTTACTTCCTCTTTGCCAGAACTTGCTCTGCGCTGGGAGAACCGATTGACGTGGCCTTCTGGATCTCCTCTTGGGTAGGCTTGACACGGGTGAAGATATCATTTCCAATGTTAGTCGACTCCCAGACATCCTGGGGCTCTATAACACGAGGATCAGAGAAGGTTACGTGCTATAATGAGGCAGCGCACTCGTAGACCGGGTCAAAAGCCACTGAGTGATGATTACTTCCTGAGCGCCACCAAAGTACTGGCCACTCCAAGTCGCAGTAGAATGAGAATTACCATGCTGAGACGCAAGAGAAATTGTCAGACAGATGAGGATCGACCGAGAACATAAAGACTAAACCTTTTCGTTGCGGTAATTGACCGTCCAGCCGAGCGTCACACCCTCACCGTCGGGAGGAGCTGTGTCGTAGCGTCCAGTCAAAAAGTAGAAACTCTCGGCTTCCCCGACGCTGGAGTTGTATTTCCCATGGAGGGTGCCGTCCTTGTCAAGAACGAAGATGACGGTGGAACCAAGCTGGTTGTGCCACTTTCCAGCAATTGGCGAAGTGGGTTGGTGGACTACAGTGGAGGTGTCGTTGGCCATCCGAGCGAGCGAGTACTGACTGAGGCTGCTGATGTGTGTACACAGTAGCTCAACAGCATCCTTTTCTTCTTATATGGTCTTTCTACTGCCGGGCTTTCGTCTCGCCTGAACTTGAAGCAGTCAGATGAGCATGCGAGGATGACGGATCAGGCCAGAAGTAAGTATACATTCGTCTGCGGTCCAGGTGAAAGTTAAAAGGCAAAGAGAATGGACGTACCTTTATAACGCCGGTGTTACGTGTAGGTTGCCCAAAATCCTTGCATAAATTGCTACTGGAAATCATCAGCCTGGATCCGACAACGCCCAGGAAGGGAATTTTTCAAATTCCACGAATACTCAGATGGCCTGTGAGACGAGATTCCAGCATCATTTTAGTAAGAAAGTGTTGCCAAAAACCATCCTTTACCGGCGATAGTATTTGTGAAAAATAAGAGTAGGGTATCCCCGCATGGAATGAGGGTATCTGGAGGGTACGGTCACAGCTGGGCGCAGTCCGCAAAGAATGCAGTCGCCGTATTCAGAGTTCCCTCTTGCCCATGCCTTGGCAAGCTTCCTGTCGTGCTCGAGCATCAGCGTCACGAACCACGGTTCGGTCCAAGTGTCGACCAAGTGTCGACTATGTTGGCCCACAGTGACAGGTGCAATGGTCAAATGGCCGAACCACACGGCATCCAACGAAGAGCATGCAAGTCCAATGCAAGCCAATATCAACCCCGGCCACGCTGAGGGCCGGTCCGGTGCGCTCATTTCGATCGATTACATACACCATCGTGAACTAGCTCTTCCATGTTGGAGTGACCGATACTGTCTTCGTCCGGAATCCGACTTTGGAATTGAAAATGGACGCTCGTGGAATTCAGCTTCCAGTGGACCGTCCACTCAAGGCTTTCAATCCTATTCACGCGCTCATCATGGTTCTTTCCTCAGGAATAGTCCTCGCACTCAATCTTTCTAAACCATACAAATGGACGTACTTTGCAGCGTACCTTGTGTACGTGTTATATCTATTCGGCACTACTACGTCGGACAAGCTATGGGACTATACCCTTGGAAGCCTGCTTACTGCCAATACGCTCATGACGTTCCCGGTCCTCTTCCTCGCCGACCCAATACGCGACTGGAGGCATAAATCCGACGAGGGAAAGAATCCGGCATTGTACAGCTTCCCATACCGCGCATACTGGTGTTTTAGTGCCGTCTACAGCGTTCGGGGCATAGGGTGGAATTACAGTGTGCGTGCCAGCCAGCCGCGGATTACAGAGGCTGACTTTCATAGTTTTCCTACATCCCCCGGCTGCCGCGGGTATCTAATACGAGGTTTATTATCAAGGGCCTTTTGAAATGCCTTGTTTACTTCCTTGCGATGGATGCAGCACAGATCTACATCACAACACATCCAGAGATATTCTCATCCAGTGTCGAGGTTCCCTTGCCTGACCGACCACTACATATCCGGACCATTGTCGTCGGCATGTCAGCGTTGATCATGTCTGTCGGTCTTTCTATGGATTATGTCCTTCTTGCTGTCGTTGTTCAGAGTATGGCATGGTTATCCGAGTGGCCTACAACACCGGCAGATTGGCCAGACAACTTCGGGAGTATCCTCGATGCGTATACTATCAGGAACTTCTGGAGGTACGCAGTACTTATCCCTGCCTGTATTGAAAGCACAACTGATATCCTTGGGTTCGTTTAGTAAAACCTGGCACCAAATGTTTACAAGGGTGTGTAGTGCTTCTGCGCCTCGTGTCCTTTTACTCAGAGGACCGTTAGTCGTTTGTTCTCGTGACGAAATCCCTCTTTCACTTCTTGCACATTCCGCGCGAAGGCACTATCGCACGCTTCGCTTTCCTCTGCGTCGTCTTCTGCCTCTCAGGTATCACCCATTCCGGCGGGGACGTCATGGTCAGCAATAGTGCTTTCCATCCCTCTCTCCTCTTTGGACCTTCCTTCGTTTTCTTCCTTCTGCAACCCGCAGGGATAACGTTCGAATCTACAGCCATCGCCCTTGCGCGTCGCGCGGGCATGCCGAACAATTGGAAGCTGTGGCGGTTTGTAGGATATACATGGACACTTGGCTGGTTTTCGTACACGGCGACGGGATTCTACGATGGAATGATGAAGGCAGGGACGCTGGATGGGCAGCCTATGCCATTATCGGTGCTACGTCCGCTTGGACGAGCGCTTGGTATAAGCACTTTTTGATTGACCATTCCGTCCGTAGTGCGCAAATACTGTAGCGAGTAGTCTTGGATCCAGCCTTTAGATGCAGAGCCATCAATGCATCACTGATGATAAGTCGCATTCTCAAATTCGAGACTAAGCGACTTCTTATTCCAAAAGTATTTTCATAATACAGATTTGAGCGTAAATTTACATGCCACGAATACCACGTAGTGAAGGTCATTACTGCATATACTGCGAAAGCCGGCCGCACTCCAAATGTGCTTACTGGCGGAGAACAACCACCTTCGTTTTCTTGGCTTTCTTCCTCTTCTTCCTCTCCTCCTCCTCGTCGGCACGCGCTATGCATGTAGTCAATATCAAGACTGAAGCTAGAGTCCAATTAGATACTCACCTTGAGCGGCGGAACTCATTGTGAGCCCGCTCATTCCAGCGGCTAGGTTGATTTCAGCAGTCTCATCTTGTGGTGGCATCCCCATCGAATCCCAGATGGCCCCCTGCAACGTTCCACTAATGTAATCCCAGTTCGTGTCCTCGGGGTCAGGTCTGACGAAGCAGTAGCCGTAGGACGGGTCAACGTAGTGGTACTCGATGCAGAACCCGTGTAGGATCTCGTAGAACTCGGTTCGGTTGTGATGCTGCGCGGTATGCAGGTTGACCATCCTCGGTGTCTCCTGGATCCAGCGAAGGTCAAGCTGACCGCCGTGGATGGGCGGGAACAGCACATATTCCTGTGGGATATGTGAGTACTGCCAAGTCAATAGAAGGGAGCCGTAGGACATACGGATGGAATCTTGCATGCGCGCACGACGTCGAAGCCGTTGTCCACGTCTGTTGCGTTGCGATACAAGTTCAGAACAAAACCTAGTTGGTCATCCGCCAGCTGGCGCTCTTCACGGTCGACCAAACAGGCAAAGCCATCTTACAATGGATGAGAAAAGCGAGACTGCAGGCTGAACATGACGTACCTTTGTCAACCTCGACGACATATTTCTTCGCTACACGCGAGATAAGCTCCTTTCCAAGCGGTACTACTTCGCCCTGCACACGATTAGATAGGTTCCATCCTTAGAAAATGGCGAAAGTTACCTTTTTTAGGACGGAAAGGTAGTCCTTGTCGTGCGCCAGAGTAAAGCGGGCCCAAGGCGCCTGGGATGATACAGATTAGCGTACGAGGATGAGAGATGAAGAGCCGACACACAGATTCAGACATCGAATCCATGATTTCGTAGAGTGGGTGGTAAGGCTGCAGTTGTCAGCAAAAGTCGAATTTGAGTTGTGGTGTACTCACCCTATCGTCCTGGACGAAATGCACACTTCGGGTCGGTTCATATCCCAGCAAAGCGCATGGGTCAATCACCCTTGGTAGGTTGGACTCCATTGCGATCAAATCATCCCAAGCTGCCTGGTAAGAGAATGAGACGTGCGCGTGCATATTCCATGATACATCCTTACCTGCCGTCTATCAGCCGCCGGACGTGCGCTACGCGACGCATGAAAAGATCTATACGCGCTTAGCTGATCACGAGCCGAAGCAGCCTGCGATTGGGTTCAGTTAAAACCACAGGATAGGTCTGGGATGTACTGACCTCTGCCGCAGATCCTGAGCCACCCTCATCGCCAGACCCGCCACCAGTAGGTGCATTGATCGTAGGAGCGTTGAAGCCTCGAGCGTTCAACGAGAAAACTGATATGCCGCTACGACCCGATGATGACTGCCTGCCATCCGGCGGAGGACTCCCACTATGGCCACCACCACCGTTGTTGTCCTCATCCTCGCTGTCTGAACCGTCACAAAAGCGGTCCCCATCGTTTCGAGATGAGAACCCTGGGAAAGGCTTCGAAGGGGGCGCGAGGTCTTTGGGAGCCATAGCCTCAAGGTTCCGGAAGGGAACACGAACGGTCTCAGAGCGCGGGCTCGGTGCCATGGAATGCTCTGGGTTCGCGGCCTCGACCTCAACATTGACGCCCTTCTCAAGGAGAACGAGCCTCCAGTGAACCAGCCGCACCATCCATCCCTGAGTCGCTGTGCCCATCCTTGGCTTCGACGTTTCGGCGGTGTTGAACTTGCGACCTTCGTGTCCCTCAGCCTTGGTCTTGCCGCCGCCCAAGAGCGCCCCGAAACCGAATACAGAAAATCCAGCGGAGAGGTCTCCGCTCTTGCTCTTTTCACTCGCTACATGCACGGCGCTCGTAAACGCCTGAGCCTTGGCGACATAGGTGAGGAGGTAGAGGTTGCCGTGGGAAACATCCAGCATTCGGAGAGCGTTGGAGTATCGGTACCAAGCGACGCTGTTTGCCTTCACGTAGTTGCACAATGCTGTCAAGTGCTCGATGTCATATTCGATGTTGTTTGTTCCAGGTGTGGAAAGCAGCGCGCCTGTGATACCATGTGTCTCGATAATGAACTTCGCGTCAACCGAAAATTGGGTCTCGGGAAGGCTGTAGCTGACTATGAGTGTTTTGGACAAAAACCAATAAAAAAAGAAGACTCACGGGACAGAGGCGCCGCCGGTGGCATGGATCTTCCTTATGTTCCAGCCGGAACTGAGGACGATTTCGTCGTCGGGCTTATCCAATGACAAGTACGAGCCCTCTCCATCCATATAAGGTTCGACCCAGGAAGGCGCAAGACTGTTTCCGTTGTTATCCAGGTTCCGCGGGTGCGCCTCGTGTGATCCAGCGGAGTAGATGTAGCTCAGACGAGACCGACTTCCAATGAAGCAGAGATCATAAGGGTAAGACGCGCCAGACACTTTGAAATTCTTGAATTTGTTGAGCTGCTGAGGTCGCGGCTCAAAGAAAGGAAATCCATCTAGCATTGTCGCCAGACAGCGAGCGTATGTCACCGGAGCAGTGTTATCGAGGGAGTTCATGAGATAGAGAGTTGAGTAATGTAGGGACCTACTCGGAGGTGCTACATTTTATACCATGGTCGAAGAAACTCCCACGGAATACGTATACGCACTGGAAGATTCAGAACAGCTCAATGCGCGGACGTAACCAGTGCAGATGAATCTCAGGTGCACAGCCAGCATGAGAACTTATGCACCCTCGCCTGGGCTCTGTCAACGGTGGACAAAGCCTGTCCGCATCCTCGTTGCAGACGAAGCACGTCATTCGAGATTCGAACTTCAACCGGCTCATTCGATCGGCCATGTGTTCGATCACTAGCAACCACCTTCACTCCTCCCGTCATGGCAAGGCCGGCGAAAGCAGAAGTAAAGAGGGTCCGACAGGACACCTACAATCGGCTTATGTACGCAAAGAATCGTGGTTTCTCATCGTATAATCCTGTGCCACGTACCGGCTCGCACTACTCAGACGTGTATTATCCCACTGGTGCCCAAGTGGGTGATCTTGCTATACACAGGACCGACGGTACGGTCAGCTATCTTGGCTTCAACGTGACGCTTCCAGTAGAAGCACCGAGAAATCTCAATAATGGCGAAGTCAGAGTCCGACTGAAGGACTACTCTCCAGTCACTCTTGAGGAAGGTGTCGACTATCTGCGTGACGACTCCCGCTATCCCACCCCTTGCGTGATTGGCGGAACCAACGATCTCCAACACCCTTTTGAAACCACCGATAATGAGGAGGACGGTCCCATACGGTGAGTGACTCTTCATCTGATGCTTTGAAGCGTAGCAAATCTCAATTTCGATAGGTCTATCTCAATTTCAGCTCATGCGCGCGAGGGAGGTTATTTAGCGCTCCCGTGTGGGGCAACACTCTACGAATGTACAGACGTTGGAGCGCGCAAGCTTCAAAGGTGGGCCCTCGACAACGCGCTCGCTCTGTACGACCACTATGCCGGGAAACTCGATGTTGAGAACGGTGACATGTTTGTCACCACTGGATGCCTGAAAATGTCGCACTATGGCCTTGGTGTCTACTATTCCCGCAACCCCAATTACCACTACACGGGCAGACGCCTCTTCTATCCAGCTCCCGGTATTACCGATTTCTCTCCAGCGCAGGAACTCAAGAGGACGGACAACGCTCGCGATGGCACCGAGGTTTTCGATTACACGACCTGGTCTGACCTCACCGGGCCCATTGCTTCTCACCCGCGCAACTGCACTGCGACTTGGCGTGGCTTTCGAATATCAATATCTCCATCCATATACAATACTTACATTACCCCTCGCGGGTTTCGGAAGACGCTATGGCGGATGCTTCCAACTTGGTTGCGTCCGCACATGGAGTCGTTCCCCATGCCTAAGGAGATGCTATCGCCAGTAAGTTCGCATACATATTACCGGTTTGACGCATAATCTTCTTGTAGTGCCATGACCCTTGTAGGGAGATCGTTGAACAGGTCTATTCCCAGGTATGTGATATCCCACTTCGAGGCAAGACAGTACTTTAACATTTTGACAGCATACACGAATCCAGGTTATGCTTATGCACGACGACGACCTCCTCCCCGTCCTCGACACTAGCAGAGATGCTGTCCTTCCTGGCACCTACGAGTTACTGGGGCGCTTGTCGAAAACCCATTACATTGTCGTCGACTCTGGTGTGTATATGCATTTCATTCCTCAACCTATATGACCTCGCAACAGATCGGCGCGCATTATTCAAACCGCAGAGTGACTTTATTTTGACTTGGACAGATAGAATCCACCAGTTTTGGTGTTGGTTGTTCACGATCCATAAGAGTCGGCTTATTCCTCTAATCTATCGAGAGCATTACTAGTCGAATATATTTGGGCCCTTTTCGCAGTGGCCTCAATGAATGTGATCTAGTACTCGATGTCGGTCCTTCTACGCGTGAGCTCTGAGCGAGCCGATTTGTCCGCAGAACTGTAGGACGAACCCCGAATCAGAGCCAACAGTCACTTCAGACTGAACAGTGAAAATGCATGAGGTTGAGTACGAATACGAGTGTACTCCATGAATCGAACCAAATACGGCTTTGTGTGCATGGATTCTCTTGCGACGGCGTAGCTCCACCCTGTACCAGATCCCTGTGTTTGAATGGACGGTGTGAGTGGTGCATAGTTTATCGAGTCAATGGGTGGGAATTCATATCAACTCACATCCTGGATAGCCTACATGTTCGTTTGCCGCCAAGAAGACACGCGCGCTTAGACGCGCTTACCTTGATGCGGAGGCATGGGCATTTGGATCCCCAGCTTAGTAGAGGCTGTTACTAGTTAGTGGGTATGTGAGCGTCTGTACATCGGGCGGCGTAGTCTCACCCTGTGGCGTATTTTGCTCAAGTGGCCGGCGTAAGTGCGTAGTTTAGTTTGAATGAGTGGGAACTGATCTCAACTCGCCGCATCCTGGATAACCTACACATTCGTTTGCCGCCATGAAGACGCGCTTGCCTTGCTGCAGAACATTATAATCTATACTGTGGAGGCATGGCCCCCTACGTAAGTTAGACGCTGGGTATGTCCACACACACGGAATTAGAATCTGCGACTCAATCGCTCAGTGAGTGAGGCAAGCGTGAGGCAACTGTGAGGCATCGTGTAGAGTAAGTTATACTTCCGTCCTCGCCTCAATCGACTATGTGAGCACTGGCAGCGCGGAATTGACAACGGGCTGTCTGCGTCTGACTCGTGTACTGGAGCTGCGTGCATTCGTACCAATCTGCATCCTTCCATGCACAGGTGCAATGCATTCAAGTGGGCTATCCAAAACTTGTGACCAGCTCCAACACATCTGGGTCTCGTTCTGAGCAAAGTTCATGTAGTATCAGCTTACCGCTGATTTCTAGTGATTCCTGCCGATGTTATCCCATATACTGCCGAGTGTCATAGGTTTGCTCAATTGCAATGCCTCGAGCGCGGTGCAGATGGTCACTACTGCCACTGTACGGGGGGGGGGGGGGGCGATTCCGGTATGCGAGTATCAATTTCGACTTTCACTTAACACGGTAAAATACCGTGACATTCCCGCAAATATTTGTGGTTGAGGACGAGGTACGGGCCCGGCTGCAATTCTTGGGGCGTCGCCTCGGTCACGTGATCGAGTCGCGACCTGAGACCTGTAACCTCGCAATGTTGTAACCTCATTTTGGTATTCCTTGATTGCTCTATTTCATATGTCTTCCCATTTGTTGTGCGCCTCCCGGGTCATTGGAATACTCTTGTTGATTCATCGGGCCTTCCTGACTACTTTGACGGTGCCCAGGCTTCTGAGAGCTCAAAGCTAGGTAGACCTTGCCCGACCCCCGAGTGCCTATGGGATTGCGGCCAAGCATGAACTGATACTTGATACTGCTGTACTCCAGCTCGAGTGGAAAGTCGGCATTCCAATGACGCCCATCTGTTCAGGCTTGATAAACAAGGGCAAAGAGCTCGCGGGCGTTCCAGGCGTCACCATTCTCAATCGTACTTTCTCAAAATCAATGATCGCTCAGAACGTGCTTGTAGCTTTCGAGGTGTGGATAGTATTGAGTTGAAAATGAATCTTAGAGACGGATGGGTACGAGACTAACAGCGAGTGCAAAACCAAACTTCTGAATTCAGGGAACAAATTTGTCTGGAACGTTGGATGGACGTTGGATGGACACGGCGGTCAATGCACTGCAGGCTCATTGCGTTAGCCCCCACCTGAACTCGGGGTGTCGGAGGCCGTGAGAGACTCATGGTAGTAACATTACGACCCCAATCCGTAATTCATTGCAGCGCCATTGAGCGGTCGGCGCTTCAGCGCTTCAGCTTCGCCAGAGTTGGGCAAAGCGCGTCCGATTTCCCAATTGGTCTGATTGATCTTTCAATTCGTGATGGCAGTGATGCGCCGTGCGGCAAAGGCCGATGTCACGATCTGGAATTGGTCTCGTCAAGTACGCCCTCCTGCTCACTTGACTTATCATTCTCCTTGTTTACCGCTCCTCGAACTCGTCTACAATATCAAAGCAAACGGCGATGACGCTTTGCCATGTCGATTCGGGCCAACTTTACGATGCGGGGCGGAATCGAGAAAATAGGCGACAGTGGGACTCTCCTCGAGACGTCGATTTCGAGCCTGTGTTAGTTTTGATATAAGAATGATGGGCTTAGCGTTTTCTTGCTGTTCGATGCCATCCCTTTGAAATCCTAGTAGACAGTGGAATTCCCGGTGTCTGCGAGAGCAACTCGATCTAGAGACGTGTTTACATGTGGAGTCCCATGTTATGCTGCTCTTCGTATGTCCCATCTGTCCACTGGACTATATGCATGGCGATTGATCTTGTAAGGCTTTTCGAGCGGCTATCAACATGTCTGTTCTTGCGCTGAAATAGACGATCAGACATGAACGGTATCATCTTCGAGGTTGTGTCCAGCACTTCCAACATAAGCGTCTAGTTCGTGTTGTTCCCGTTTAGGCTTCGTAGCCTCATTGCTATGCGTCCCTCGGCACCCTCGGGCTAATGCATTCATACGCGGCCGTAGAAGATAAACATTAGATGAGGGACACTCAAAAAAGTCGAGCCCGCTGCTTACCCTGAAAATTCAGCAGCTCGCACGAAATCGCGACTAGAAGCAGTCACCAGCCGCTGGATGCATCTGTGGCGTTGTATGAGATATCGTGCCGAGTATTCCTTATTATTCAGTGACCAGCGTTTTTCTATCGTGTAGCTGGGCAGGAGTCGTAGTAGACGGAACTTTCCGAGTTGAAAGCTTCGGACCTCGGTGCGATGACCGCGATGTGTGTGGTAAGCCTGCGTAGAAGGTTCCGCGTTCGAATTCCAGTTCAGTGTACCATTTAAGTGCCATTTACGCAAGTCTCATCCGCGATGATAGCGTGCTGTTCTCGACGGCCTCGATTCAAGCAACAATTGGTGGAAATAACAGCAACACAGAGGGTCTGGGCACCTTCAGCGGAGCTACACTCAAAGCGTGTCAGTGACAACGCTGGCGCGGACTCTGGGAAAAATAACATAGGGAAGGGGACTACCATGTCTACATGACTAGTGCGGGATGCTCCCCTAGTGTACTGCTTATCAAGACGAGAAAATCATATCCATGTCGACACCTGGGAGTCGTCGATACCTCGTGTGTCACAGCGGGAGTTGTCTCATTGACATATGATAAGACACATCCTCTTTAGGAATATGTTGTTCGCAGGAACGTCATTTTGTGCCTATTTGGGAATATTATTCGGATGCATGTGTGAGCGGTGTTATTCTTTAAGGTCAGGCCAGGTTATCTCCCCGGAGTGTGTCCTTCCGCTGGATATCTTGATTGTTTCCTGTCTCCGCTGAGCCTCCCATGCGCCAGGGCCGCCGACTACTTGACATACAGTACTTAAGACTTTTATATCCCGCGCGCAGAGACTACTCCTACACGACATATATATTTATGGCCGCTGGTGTACACACCGGAAGCCATGCGTAGGTCAGTCCGTTTGAGAGCGGTGCCGAAGAGAGAAGGTCAGAGAAGGGAGCGCGTAAATTCATTGGTATGCGGTGCAGGTGTTCTCATGAGCTTGACTCTGCTTTACCGCAAGGATAGAGACCCGAACTTGAGTTGCGAAGTGCTTTGCGTACCAGTGGCAATGAAAAGCCTGTAATCATCGTACGCGTTTAGTAGTAGTAGAGCCCGAGTTGTCTTATTCTGGCGTATAAATGAGTCTCAATGATTTACTGCTTGGCTGCATGCCCAATTGCTCAAAATTTGCGTTCACCTCATGCACGTTCGACTTCCGAAGATACTATCCTTCCCCAAGGATTGATACAGACTGATACACTGTGACCGTGCAATAAATTTCGATTTAAAGCCATTATCACTTATAGCCGAGGGATTTCCGACTGTTTCTCGGTATATATCTGAGTGCAAATATTCCCTGCAAGGGAAGTCGACACGCCTAATACAGGTAATGACGATAGGACGACTCCGATTGACCGTCTATTATCGGGCGAGAGAATGTTGTCGAAGGATTCGACGTCATTTGAAGCTGTGAATATTGTTTGCCTTGCTGAGCCCGCCCAAAGAGCGGGAGAGGAACGATAGTGGGATATCCCCATAAGGGTATGAAATGCCAGATGGAAACGGTGATCGTGATCGCGACTTGCCTTGTCCCAACACCATGCTCGGAGCGGCGAGATTTCTGGCGAGATTCCCGCCAAGAAAAAATATAAAAGCAATGGCGTTGGCATTTTCGCCTTCAGATATCTCTCCCCCCTCCTCTCGCCATCTCTCCGGTCACCCCTCGCCTACGCGAATCCGCTGCGATGTTCACTCTCCAAATGACCTCTCCCTCGTTCTACGCCGTGTCTGCCCTTGCGACCCTCTCCGCCATCGTCGTCTACACTGCGCTCCGCGTTATCTACAACCTCTTCTTCTCGCCGCTCAGCGCCATCCCTGGCCCCCGCCTTGCCGCCATCTCCGACATTTGGCTCTTCAGCCATGTCATCCGCTTCGACCAATGCATGGCAGTCCAAAAACTCTTCGACATCTATGGTCCAGTCGTTCGAATCGGCCCTAACAAGGTTGTCTTCAATGATATCGCCTCGATGCGTAACATTTACTCCAAGTTCGACAAGAGCACCTACTACAAGAGCCTCCTCACGTACGTAATCTCTGCACATTATCTCAAAAATGAGTCTTACCTCTTGATTCAGTAACGAGAACGAACACGCGTAAGCTCATCTAGTTATTCATCTAATCCTTCTCGCTCATTATCACAGCATGACTACCCTTGACCATGCATCTCACTCCGTACTACGACGCGCCTACGCGCCGCACTACGCAACGTCTAACCTAGTCAAATTTCAACCCGAAATGAACGAAGTTGTTCAGGGCCTAGTTCAGGTGCGTCGCCTTCCCCGCTGTTCAACACCTTCTCACATTTCCTAGTTCTTGGACACTACCGCCATGAGCTCCCCAGTCGAATGCCTCGCCCTTCTCCGTAATGTGATGGTCGACATCACCGTTTCAACCTCCTATGGCTACCGTCTCGGCGCCATCCACAAGTGGTCCCTCCAAAACGAAGACCCGCTTTCTACCGCCATTCACAACTTCCCTATCCGCGGCGTCCTGGTAGCTCATCTAACCCTGATTTATAACTCTTTCTGATACAATCCCAGCGAAGCGCTCTCCCTGCCCGTGTTTGGGACGTGCTCTGCAAAATTCCCAACGCAAAGTGGCGCCAGGTCTGTGACTCGGACAAGATTATGGCTGAGGTGCGTTTTTCCTTCTCTATGTCGCCTGTGCTCATCCCTTCCAGTTCGTCAGTGAGCGTTTCTACCAGGCGCGCGCAACCATGACCGACGGCAAGCTCCACGACGTCGAGAAGCCTCCCATGCTTCACCGCCTCATCAACTACACCGTTCCGTCGACCTCCAGCAACCTGCCTGACCTCAACATCATTTCGGAATGCATGGGCCATCTGTGGGTTGTCTCAAAACTTTTTTCCCTGATGCTCACTGCTTGAATCTGCAGCGTCGCTGGGGCAGACACCTCATCGACTACCATCGCGTACTTCTTCTGGGAACTTAGCCATCGCCCTGATATTGCAAGCAAACTGCAGGCTGAGATCGATGAAGTCATGACGGATGCCAAATCTCTTCCTGACATCGCAGTCCTGGCTTCTCTGCCATACCTCAATGCGTTTATCAAGGAGGGTGCGTACTATTCGATGCTAGACCCTACTTTCACACTTACTGTGTATCAGGATTGCGTCTCTATGGCGGAGCACCGTCCCTGCTCGAGCGGGTAGTGCCAGCCACCAGCTCCAAGCTGCCTGGATATGACGGCTACGACCTTCTCGGCTTTGCGCTTCCTCCCGGAACGATAGTTGCGACTCAGGCTTGGTCGATGCACCGCAACGCCGCCATCTTCCCATCGCCCGACACATTTCTTCCCGAACGCTGGTTGCCTACGAGCCATCCCGGCTCTGTGGAGGCTTTGGCTACCATGCACCAGCACCTTATCCCTTTCGGTACTGGCTCGAGGACGTGCGGCGGTCAGAACACGGCTTGGATGGCTATGCGCATGATCATCGCTTCCGTCTCTAGGAACTTCGACATCCAAGCGCCCGCCGAAACGAACGAGCGTAGCATGGAGCAGAAGGATGCATTCGTGAGGGACTTTGTCATTTTCCTGTTCGCCTTTCTTACCATCGCTCAGATCCTCTTCCCTGCATCGAAAGAGTGCCGTCTTGCTTTCCGTCCCCGAGTCTAGGCGCGCCCCAGGACTCTCATCTTGTTTTCGATGTTACCTCCCTTGCGTTTTTGCGATCCCTCTTGCGATGTTTTCTTTGTCTATACCCACACGCTACATTTTTGACCATTTCTTGGGCACTACCCAGTAACATATACCCATCCTTATTACTTACTTTTGTCTATGTAGACGGGTTTGAACCTGGTTACTTACAACTCATGTATTTCGTTCTCGGTGGAATTGGAGGTTCTTGACCCTATTTGAGCCTGTCGCCGAGGATTCGAGAATTTGAGAGCAAGTCTCGAACTGGCTCAGCCGGTTACTATTCGCAGTATTACACATATAAATTAGCAGAGAATGAAAGTGGGCTACAGGCAGGCTACAGGAGAGTTGCGCATGCCATCAATACGCGATCGGCTGTGAACAGGATCATGCGGTGCACCTCACCTCCCGCCATCATCACCGACCAGTTCACTAGGCACTTCGCCTCTAAAATGAAGCTGAAAACGATTATTTTGTTCCGCTCTTTTCCTGCTTCCAACAAGCCAAGTCCCCCGCAAATGACTACCATCTCAGCAAAACCGTACGGTTCCTTGATTTTGTGCATCGAAACTCGTATAAAACACGAATATCTGTTGGGCTGGGTCTCGTCTCACATGGGACTTTCCAGTAGCGCATGCGGGGATCTGCTGAGGAACGCGCTCTCTTTCATAGGCTGGATATATAAAACTGAGCTCTAGGAAACGTAACTAATCACCTCGTCCGTATTTCCTCGCCCGCCAATGACCCGTCTGCTCGCGACCTCGCTTGCGCTTGCGAATAGTGTGCTCGCGTATACCTGGCCTTCACCGCAACTTGATCGCTTGGAGTCTTTGCGATGGGACCAGGATGGGTATAACTCGTTTGAGGCTGCGTCGTTTGTGAAGCCTTGTGATAGGTATACGCTTTCTGAGCGGGATAAGGGTACGGCTGGGCTTCGGACGAATGCGGGAGATTGGATACGTACGGTATGTGTGTGCTTTCTGGTAGATTCGAGAACGAAGGAGGGAAGGAAGGAAGGAATGTGTAGCTGACGCACTTTGACTTAAGGCGTATCATGATATGGCGCCCCATGATAAGACGGCTGGGACCGGCGGTTTAGATGCGTCTATTAGGTTTTGGGAAGAGCAAGCGCGTCCTGAGGTGAGTGACCTTTTCTATTGCTATGTCGTTGCTGAAGGTGGTTGTTGTCGATTGTAGAACCCAGGAAACCATTGGAATAATAGTATCCTCTTCATTGGCGGGGCCCTTGATCGCCATTTCTCTTGTACGCTTGCCTTTTTTTTAATGCTGAGGTGAGCTGATGCTTCGTAGTGGCGGATGGGATCGCTTTGTTGGCGGTGCTAGCCACAGAGAATTGGTAAGTAAACTCCTTGTACCTCCTGCCTTGCTCATTCTGATGCTTGTACCCAGCGGTGGGCCAGAAATCGACTTCCGTGGAGGCCGCGTCGATGCGACGGAGCCAAACAACGCTGGTGTGCCGGAGCCGGACCAAGACATCGAGAGCTTCGTGGAAAGCTTTGACCGCCAGGGGTTCACGAAGGAGGAAATGATTGCGCTTGTGGCGTGTGGACATGCGATTGGGAGTGTGCAGTCCAAGGTGTTTCCTGATGTTGTGGCCGAGTCTCCGAACGGGACGGAGTATGATTCTGGTGTTGGGTTTGATAGTACGATGGCGACGTTTGATAACGCGGTGTATGTGTCTCTTTTTTGTTTTTCATTTTTGCGTCGTGTGTGTGTGTGAGTGTTTGGCTGATGAAGGATGTTTTTTTTTGCCAGTGCTGTGGAATATGTCGATGGCACGACCCAGAACCCGCTTGTGGTTGGATTGAATGCGACGAAGAATTCGGATTTGCGTGTGTTCCAGAGTGATGGGAACAAGACAATAACAGCGTATGTTTTTTTCATCCGTATTTACTGCCTTGTGTATCCTGGGTGCTGAGAAACGCCATAGTCTTGCGGAGGATGCGGACTTGTTTGCGACGACGTGTGCTTCGCTGATGGCGCGGATGATCGACACTGTGCCCAAAGGCGTCGAACTCACGGAAGTCATCCGGCCGCTCCCTGTGAAGCCATACCAACTCAAATTAACCTATCTGAAGAACGGGACTGTTAAGCTTTCGGGTGAAGTCAGGGTACGCCGGCTCATTTGCTTGCTCAAGCTAGTAGTGGGGTGAAATTGACGTTTTCGCAGCTTTTCGACTCGACAGAGAATGACAAGCGGACGGTTGAACTTGTGTGGACCGACGCGACCTGCGCGGACGACGAGGCCGAGTGTGAGGAGCACCGCGTCTCTCTCGCGCACACGTCCTCGATGGTGAGCTCTGCCCAAGCACTCCGCTACACGAACCTGTGGTACGGCCACCCGACGTTCCTTGCCACCATCGACCCCACCAAAGGGTTCCGCGAATTCCATTTCGAGGTCGACGAGGGGGATGGGGAGGTTCGGAAGCTGGACCAGGACGGGGCTGGGTTCGTGCTGCCGACGGATGCGGTCATGCTTTCGGAGACGATGTGTGGGAATACGCTTGCTGTTGCGGTATGTGTGCACACACACACCTCCCTCTGTGGGTCTTTTTGAATGAATGTTCCTCAGGCGAAGGACGATGCGAGCATCACGCGTGTGTTCATCGAAGCAGACAACATCCGCGGGGATATCAGCCAGGCGCCAGCGCGTGTCATTGAGCTTGAGCGCTCCGGCGACGCGGATGCGAATGGGTTTGTGCTGTGGACGACGACGATTGAGGAGACTGTCCCGAGCTATGGGTTTGGTATTGTTGCGGAGATCAATGGGGAGCGGGTAGAGCTGCCGCAGGATAATCGGAGTACGTTCTGCTAGAGCTGGGGTTGCATTTTTGGCATATTTAAGTATTTATTGGGATAAATGGGCATTTGTATATATACAACATAATTCAGAACCAGCGTTGGTGTGATCCTCATTTTGTCCGGGATGAAGGAGGACTTTGGGAGGACTACCATTAGTATTTGTACTACCTATAGGAAGGTGTGTGGTTCTCCGGTGCGCATCCTGCCACTGATTTGACCCTGAGAGGATGTAACAAAAGCCAATGACAAGAAGCGTAGGAGCGCATTTCACAAGCGGACCACGAAGCATGAAGGCGCGCTACTTACCGTCCAAGCTACGCAGACCGTGCTGGGACTTGGACATCACTGTGAGTTGTATGTCTGCCACTGTACAGCGCTCAACGGTCAACCCAAGCTAATATATATCTATATATACTAGTATATTGTGGCAGTTCGAACGTTCACACGATTCTAGGCATGGTAGATTCCTCTCGCGGGAACAAGGTACAACTTCAGTCGCGGGGGGAAACAAGATATACAACTTCAGTTGGCTACTAGTACCTACAGACATCAAGTTTGCTACTACGTTATACTACAGAAGATTACAAAGAAATTGCATCGTCACTGAACTCGAAAGCTACGCTGCTAGGCGGAGGAAGCGGGCGGGGGACCACGCGTGAATACGTTTGTCCCGACGATCGTGGACTGCCAGATGTCCTCACGAGCTGTATTTCAAACGAGTCAAGGTTAGAGAGACGTCGAGAGGGATGGGAGAGGGTGGGCGGGGAGGAAGGTGGGCGGGAAAGGAGAAGGAGAAGAAGGGAAAGGAAAGAAGAAAAATGGGAAAGGAAAAGAAGGGAAAGGAGAACGAGAAAATACAAAGGAAGGAAGGTAAGATCAAGGGAATTGGTGTAACGTACCACTCGCACGCTGCGTCTGAATGACATCCATCGTTCTCGTTGTCGCCACCACCACCACTGAAGTAACTGCCCCGCTCCACGTCGACGTGGAATGCGCGTCGCGCTGTTCGTTCGACATCATCGTCAGTCAGCGGTCAAGCTCGAGTCGGGAGACTACGCGAGATGCCACAGAGCACTCACCAAATCATTATGAAGAATTAACCGTCCACCCCACCGCCACCCACCGGATCCGTCTCATAGCGCCCCGGCCCGTCAAAACATAAAAGTTCCTCCGCGTTCCCGACAGCAGAGGTGCCATATTGCCCCGGTGAGCAGGCCTTTGTCGGAGTCGATGGCGGTGGAGCCGAGTTCGTTGTGCCAGGTGCCGTTGATGGAGGAGGCGGCGGCGGCGGAGACGATGGAGGCGGAGACGAAGCTGAGGAACTTGAGAAGATGCATTGTG
>KN880640.1:0-43267 GCA_000934385.1 Cylindrobasidium torrendii FP15055 ss-10
CCGTACCTTTATGCTCAAGCCGTCCCTTTTCTCTTTCATTGTACCTTTTCAAAAAATAGGATTGCGACACACGAAAAGACAAGGTTTTCCGAAAACGCTGTAAGCTTTCCAGAGCCTAGAGGAGCCAACCAAGAGCCTTTCGGAGGTATACAACAAATGAAAAGCGGAAGGAAATCAGCGAGACTCAAGTGATCGGATCTCCGGACCGGTTGTGCGCTCCTCTCACGTTGACCGCCATGACCCTTGTACAGATACCGACTCCGCTGACGCATGTCGCGCCAGCCTACGCGACATATCTGCCTCCCGACTGCCGCACCTGTGGAGCAAACCAGCCCAAGACTAGAAGCTCCTTGATTTGATGGATGGCGTTGCCCCAACGCTCCGTTCGTATAAAGACTCGGAGTGGGTTCAGGATTCTCTATTCAAGCTACCTGCTACTTGCTACCCGCTACACGCTACCAAGCTACTCCCACACTTTCGCTACACCCCCACATTCTCTAAAACTACAAGATGTTCTTCACCCGCTTCGCTGCTGCCTTCACTCTCGGCTCTGCCCTCTTCGCTGCTGCCGCTCCCACTCCCCGTGCGCTCGACGTCGGGAGCGAGGTCACCTCTATCCTCGGCGACCTCCAGGGTATGACCAACGCTGTCCTCCCTGAAATCTGTTCGTCCCCTCTTTTTGGGTATTCACAGTGATATTGACAACATACAGCTGCCCTCACGGAAATCACCGAAGAGACAGCGCTCCCTCTCGTCCAGAAGCTTGCGGACGCACTTACCACCGCGTCGAGCAGCCTCACTGGTCTCACCTCGTCTGCGAACTCTACCGCTGGAGGACTCCTTGGCCGTGATGGCAAGGAGGAAGTCGCACAGCTTTTGAACACTGTCATCTCCGTGCGTCTCTCTTCTTTCCCTCTTTTCGCAAAATGCTCACACAAAGGCAACTGCAGGACGCAACGAACACCCTGAACCCCATCCTCGGCGAGCTCCAGAAGATCCCAGCCGTGAAGGAGCTCCTCACCACTCTCAGCCCTGTCCTTAACACCGTCTTGAGCACTGTCGACTCCCTCCTCCCGGGTGTGCTTTCGCTCGTCAGCGGACTGTACGTTTCTAACTTTCTTGTGCGATTGCGCGATCCTAATATGATTTCGCAGCCTCGGCCCCGTCCTCGACGTCCTCAAGGGTCTTGGCCTCGGTAACCTCCTCGGAGGTCTCCTTGGTGGCCTGTAATTACCATTGCTACTTCTGTAATGTAATTTGCTAGCAGCTAGTCTAGCATTTCCGTATATATCTGTTCGAGTGCCACGCATATATACCCTTCGAATCAGTTCGTGTCCGTCTCTGCTCGTTCACCGTGTGCTCTCCCATCTTTTTCACGAAGTGTCTTCTCACCGTGCCGTCCATGCTTGGTAACTTAGGATTGCGTGGACCCACATCCTAGCGGCTGCAACTAGGATGAAGTGGGCCAAACCGAGCGCGCGCTCTTTACTGAAGCTTTGAGGAGTGACGATGCAGTCAAGTAGGCTTAGAATTTTGGACCTGCTGGCCGTGATTGTGGCTCGAGGCCATGGAAAGCCATCGTCCGCGCGCAAGGGGACGAGGTGAATGCACTTCAACACCCTCTCAATGAGCTTAGCATCACATCGAATAGGTGGGGAGGGCGGGAATGGCTGTAGGAACAAGACGGCGTCCGGGTCGTTTTCAGTGGCGCTGAATTCACTGTAAATTCCAAAAGCCAAACTAAAAAAATGAAGAGGTACTCGTCAGGTACGGTACATGGATGCATATAAATATTGTAGACAGGATGGCCGTCGCTTCTCATGCCAATTACACATGTCATAGGTGTCGAAGATCCAGTTATAGGCCTGGCCTCGCCACTTAGTCGACATTGATAGCTATAATCGTATCTTCATCTCCCAGTTTCTATGCTATGTCTGCTCAAGAGAAGCGCAATCCGACCGTGACTATAGTACCACCAAGCCGCATTGCTCGAGAAACCCAGCGCTCCAGTGCTCACTCGAGTTGGACGTTTTGGATCATCAGTGCGGTGCTCAGTTATTCGAATACCTGCTCGGACATGTATTCCTAATACACACTGTATCACTGTCATGTGTGCAGCGTGTGTTCCCTGTCAATGTCGCTTCGCTAAGTCATACGAGGCGGAAATCCTGCAAGGAAGTGCTTGCTTTTCCGGCTACTAAGAGAACTGTAGGTTGGATGTTCGATGCTAGTCGTTGCTACGTAGCCCCAGATACATTAGATACAATTTTCCGACGCTCAGTCTTGGGAGCGCATCATCATTCCGGTTGGAAGTTCGCAGAACCAACGAACAAAACTGAGAAGGATGCCGATGACAGGAAACCGGGCCGATCGTCCGCTCCTCTGACACTGACCGCGACCATCCAAAGATCGTCGGCAATAAACTCGATTCCAACTCCGTCCACGCGCAATTTGTCGCTCTATGCACCTTTTTTCACCACCGACGCGACATTTATCCCAACTGCTGCATCTGTGGAGCGAATAGGCGCACGCCGCGACTGCTAGCAGCTCGTTGATGGATGGCGTCGCCCTGACTGCGTTCGTATAAAGAGTGGGAGAGTTTGATGAGAGTTCTTCACTACAGCGACCTGCTATTCCTTGCCACCCGCGTCAAGCTACTCCCACCGACACTTTCACTACAACCCACCTTCACTCAGAGATGTTCTTCACTCGCTTCGCTGCTGCCTTCACTCTCGGCTCCGCCGTCTTCGCCGCTGGCTCCCCCTCCCCCTCTCCTCGTGCCCTCGACGTTGGGAGCGAGGTCGCCAATATCCTTGAGGGCTTGCACAACGTGACCGACACGGTCCTGCCTGCGATTGGTACGTTCTCATCCTTCCAGGATTCGCGCTCGTATTGACGATTGTGGAATTTCAAGCTGCCCTCGTGGATATCACCGAAGCAACGGTCTTCCCGCTCATCCAGGATCTCGCCGACGCGCTCACCACCGCGTCCGACGACCTCGACAATCTCACTTCCACTCCCACCGAAGGACTCGTGGGACGTGACGGCAAAGAAGAAGTCGCACAGCTCTTGAACATAATCATCTCCGTGCGTTCTCTTCTTCCCTCCTCTTCTGCGCGCGCATTGCTGAATACGCGTAGGACGTAGCGAACACATTGAACCCCATCCTCGGCGACCTCCAGCAGATCCCTGCTGTTTCTGAGCTCCTCACGACACTCGGCCCTGTCCTGAACACCGCACTGAAGGCACTGGACTTCCTGATTCCTGGCGTGGTCGCGCTTGTCAGTGGAACGTACGTCTCTTCTCCATTTCCCGCTTGGTAGTACGATGCTAATGAATGTGCTTTCGTAGGCTCGGCCCTGTCCTCGACATCCTCAAGAACCTCGGCCTCGGGGACGTCCTTGGAAATCTCCTTGGAGGCTTGTAGTTGCAATTTCCCTTCATCACGACTTGAGTAATATACCGCGACAGCAGACTAGTCCAACAATACATTCCTATGCCACTTGTAACTTTCAATTATTCGAATTTTGGTGTTCGTCCTTGTTCTTTAGACCCGTGAGCCGCTCTGCGAGTGTTCAGCAATGTGGGTCGTGTGTGAGTTATATGAATTTGACGGCGAAGGAAAATGTTTCAATGAGTTGCTCATGCTAATGCTGTGCATTCCAGCCATGTCTGCAAGTCCAAAGCAGAAAGATCGTCGACGCCTCGGGCGTCTAAGTGTCACTATTGGCAGTATTCTGAAGCATAATTTCAACGGCCTTACGTACACAAGAAGAGTTCTCACGCTCCCTTGAGCACAATATAAAAAGCTGCCCATTCACACCTCGAGGCCTCAGACGCTCTCCCTGTCACCCCCATCACTCATGGGTGAGTCAAGGAGGCGTTCATCTCGTCGCATAGTACACTGAACATTCGCAGCACCTAGCTCGTTGTTCTACACCATCGCTGGCGCTACGGGCGCCGCCATCATCGCACCCATCGCCGCCCCCGCCATCCTTGGCGGCATCTTCGGCATCGCCGCCGCCGGGCCCGTCGCTGGAGGTCTTTTCGCTGGAATCCAAGCAGGAGGCGCGATCGCCGCCGGAAGCTCGCTGGCCGTCGTGCAGAGCATTGCGATGGGCGGCGCACTACCCCTCGTTGGCTCGTTGGGCGCTGCAGCAATCGGCGGGGCTGCGGGGGCGGTTGCAGCGGGCGCACAACGCCTTAGAGAAAGAGAAATTATCTTGGAGAGGTTGAGGGCGGAGACGTATGTGGATAAGCCAGCGCTTGAGGGTGAGAAGATCAAAGTGGTGTGCACGCGTTGCAGGACGGTTGTTTGGGATGAAGAAAAGGTTGAAGAAGAAAACGCGGAGGAGGGAATTGAGGCTGCGTGGGATAGCTGGGTCGCTCATCGCCATGCGTGAGATTAGATTCAGAGTGTGACTCTCTCAAGTTCTCATTTTACAATACACAATCTCGCAGAACGGAAGAGAATGGAAGAGCCTGGGCCGTGACACGTGATGTCTGTGATGCAGAAAGCGCACTGGTGAAATACAAATTGAAAGGATGATGGAGTCGTAGCGTGAAGGTCGGCAATCGGCCCGCACATCAGTCAATGGCCTGCAATTCACATCAACAGTGTATTCCCATCGATTTTCATCATGTCCTCTTGACACCCGTAGTATCATCGTACCAATATGCATATGTTTAGGCTCAAATTAAGTGCTCCTCGTTTCTCACCACCACCAACTTGTGGATCTCGATGCAAAGGAGAGTGTTGACACTGTCGAGCTGCCTCGAGCATCCAAATAGACTCTTCCGCGCACTTAAAGAGAGGAGGAAGGCTTTTTCTGAAACTATTGTGGGTCACCACGCACTTGAGAGCTTGAGCCGTCACTTGGCTATCCCACACAATCCAGCCGGACGCTTTTCCTGCTTGAGAGTGCGCCAAGTTATGGGATGGTTGTCTAATGTTAATTCCTAAGACCCTAAATGTCATTGTTATTCTTTCAGTACTGCAGTCGCTCGAGGAAGCTTATAACTCTTACGTACACCCGAACCCTTCCCCGTGCCATATAAACCCGGCTCATTCACGCGAGTCGAGGCCTGAGACGCTCTCCCTGTCACCCCCATCACTCATGGGTGAGTCAAGGAGTAGCCGAACTCAACCTCTTGTACTTTTCATGAACTAATCACGTCGTTTCAGCACCAAACTCATTGCTCTACAACGTCGCTGGCGCTACCGCGGCCGCCATTATCGCGCCCATCGCTGCACCCGCCATCCTGGGCGGTATAGTCGGCACTGCGGCTGCTGGACCCATCGCTGGCGGCCTCTTCGCTGGAATTCATACAGGCACACTACCTGTTGTTGGGTCCTTGGGCGCACTGGCAATCGGCGGCGCGGCGAGCGTTTTGGCGGCGATGGTGAATGCTCGACGCCAGAAGGCGAGAAATATTATCTTGGAGCGTTTGAGAGGGGAGAGGTATGTGAATAAGGCAGCGCTAAAGGGTGAGAAGATCAAAGTTGTATGTGAGCGGTGTTGGGACATTGTTTGGGACGAAGAGAAGGAGCAGGACGAAAGTTTATCGGGAATCGAGACTGCGTGGGACGCCTGGGTAGCTCATCGTCATCGATAAAATTCCCCGAGTGTTGAACAAAATTCCATTGGCTTGCTGAGCTATCGATCCAAATATGCGCCGGTTTGAAAACAAGAGACCGGGCCGTTGCAGAAGATGTAACTTGAATGGTGTGAATTCGGTGAATGCTTGATGGAGTCGTTGTAAGAAAGTCGGCAATCGGCCCGTGAATCCATATCAGTGCATTCCCATGAACTTTCATCATGTCCTCTCGCCATCCATGACACCCTGCTCGTACAGAGATGCCTATGCTCAGCCCTTTGGGTTCATAACGTGCATCCGCTGCGCCCGTCCACTTGCTATCTGACAGCATATCCACTTTACTATTCTCAAATAACGCGTTCTCGGATTAGTACATACGTAACTCATCGTACGCCAAAGTGAAAATCAGTATAATTATGCTGAATACTCCAGAGTCCGTCACGGCCCCATTGCTACAAACTCACTTATCATGGCGATGTTCCACCCACGCATCCCACGCCCTTTCAATTCCCAACTCCTCGTCCCCGTCCCTTTCCTTCCCATCCTTCTCCCCCTCCGCCTCATCCCAAACAACCGTCCCACACCACATACACACCACCTTCACCTTCTCACCCTCAAGCACGCGCTTATCCACATACTTCTCCGCCCTCAACCTCTCCGAAATAACTTCTCTCTCCTCCTCCTCCTCCTCCTCCTCCTACTCCTTACTCCTCTTAATCTTCTTTCGCTAAACCAAAGCACCAGCCGCACCACCAATCGCCGCCGCACCCACCGACCCAACAAGCGGCAACGCGCCTCCCATCGCAATACTCTGAACAACAGCCAGAGAACTCCCAGCGGCAACGGCACCGCCTGCTTGTATCCCAGCGAAAAGACCTCCAGCGACGGGCCCGGCAGCGGCAATGCCGAAGATGCCGCCAAGGACGACGGGGGCGGCGATGGGCGCGATAACCGCGGCGCCTGCAGCACCAGCAATAGCGTATACCCACGAATTCGGTGCTACAAACGATGTGATCAGTCGAGTAAATATGGAAGAGGATACGACAGTCGACGGCTCCTTGACTCACCCATGCTAGATGGAGGTGACAGGGAGAGCGTCTAACGTCACGAGGTGTGAATGAACGAGTTTTTATATTCGCCAACGGAAGCGTGGGAAATTCCGTTATATTACCTAAGACACCTAAGTCTACCCCTCAGAAGCGTCGAAGATTACAATGGCCTTCTCGCGCAGGAATTAAAGCTGAATGCTCAAGCGCTCACCCAAATAGAAACTTGAGACCGTAAGAGCCCTACACACAAGCGAGTGCACAAGCCTCACAGTTTTCGTTGCCATCCTATGCTCTGCGGCCCAGAAATGACCATCCGCTTCATGACTGACATTCAAGATATAATGGAAACTAAATTTATCCAATCCGACGTTCTATTCATACCTTCACACATAACCAAACTGTATTCATCCAACAGCCATTTCACGCCTCCGCACGAATCACCTCAGACGCTGTGGACACATCAGTACCCATCCTCAAGTTACCTCTCCAACAGCACGTACCATATTGTCCAATGACATACGCCGTCGCTACATGCGTTCGTCAGCATACACTCCTCCGACAGCGTTGTAGAGATGTACCAAGCGTATGCGCTGCAATATGCAGCGGAACAACAGACAAATCCGCGACACGAATATTCTTCGTCCCGTACACCTTCAGCTTTGTATCCACCACACCGCCCTTCTCCTTCGGCAACATCGACGTCGCACCGATTGCATCTAGCAGTCTAGCCGTCAGCGTCACATCCCTTATATCATATGAGGAGACAGCAAGCTGGTGGAGGGAACGAAGGCAAAAAACCACTCACGCCAAGTTGAACTCAAGCTCCCCTTCACCCACGCATCAATCTCCTCGTCCGTCTGCACCTTCGCGCCCGGATTCAACTCCACACCAGACAAACACGTCTTCAGCGGGCCCTCAGCGACTGCCTTCCGGATGAACTTTACCATGTCCGTCATCGCAAGTCGGTCTGTGAAACCCAGGTCAACGAAAAGCAACCACAGGCGCGAGGAGACACTTACCGACATCGTACGCGAAGTATTTCGGGTCACATTCAGGGTCTACGCCAGCGCTCTTGGACGTAGCATGGATCGTCCCACGGCTGAAGCTGTAATTCGTCGCACAGCAGACACTAAGGTATTTCTTTCCCTTCTCCGGGAGGTCTGATAATCGACTTGTCAGTGCTCATCGATACGCGATGACCTAGAAAATGCAACGCACTGGGTCCCGACAACGTTCCAGGGACAGCGATGAACTCGTAGCCAGGAGCATCACGTCCAAGCTTATCCAGCATCACTTCGTACTGCTCAATCTGCGCCTTGCTGTATGCGCCCTTGAGTATGTCCTGTTCTATCCTCGTCTTCGTGTCTTGCAGGAGCTGTTCAGCCCGCGTCGAGACAGTCGATAGTGGGCTGTATGACATCGCAGTGATGCCCAGTGTATAGACGCCCTCGTTCTTCGCACTAAGAGAGGCATTGGTCATCCGGACGAGGTGAACAGAATCCAGCACGTACTAGAGCTCAACCTGGCGCTTCTGCTCATCAGGATCGGAGAGGACATCCCAGGTGTCGCTCTGGTCATCGTTCAGTTCTACGCATTGTCTGTAAGCTGCATGACGTGAATAGCGACCCCGCCGACATACCGAAAGACAGAGCAGCGAACGTGTGGTCCTGAATGTTCTCGCCAACGCCATCGAGCTCAAGCTTTACGGGGACGCCGATTCGGTTCAGAACATCTTGACGACCAATGCCTGAGAGCTCCAGTATCTGCGCAGACTTGAGTGTACTGCGGAGGACGCGTTAGTACCACAGGCGAAGCCAAAGAACGACAACATACCCAGCACACAGTGTGACCTCCTTTGTCGCATGCACGACATGTGAAGTTCGCTGTTCGCCTTCGCGGTGGACAAATTCGACGCCTGTCGCCTCCAGACCATCGGCGCCGGAGCGAGTGATGATGTTAGAGACCTCTGCAGCCACGAGAAGGCTCAAGTTCGCACGATGCTGGTTTGGATAGAAGAACGCCTGGATAAAGAGTTAAGCTTGGGAAGCACGAAATATGAATCGGACGTACTGTGGCTGCATACGACCTGCTACTGTCCGCCGGGTCGAACGTATTCGCGATGAGGTTAGTCCCGTTAGGCTGGTGATGATGAGCAGACGCTTCGCGAACATATCCATACTCACGCTGCCAGAAATCTGCGATGTCAAGTAAGTATGAGGAAAGAGAAAAAGCGAAGCACGTACGGGGCCCGAACTGACTGGAAGACCCTGCTGATGGAGAGACTAGAGAGTACATCAGTATCTCCACTCGCACGAGACCAAAAGAACCTACCTCAAGGAACTTGAAATCAAACTCCGGAATACTCTTCGGGTGAGTGACCTTGAGAGGACCTAACATCGGGATGAGGATGGGAACTCGTTAGGGGATGCACGACTCACCATCTCCAGTAGGTTCGTTCTTCCACACGTCCAAGTTAGCGCGTGGCTCCGCGGCATCAGCACGTATGTCCGATGCAACATTGGGAGGGGAGTATCTGCAAACGTGTAAGCACTCGAAATAGTAAGAAAAGAGCAAGACGTACGTCGCAACCTTCTTGACGCATCGCTCGTAAAGGTTCCAGTTGATTCCAGGGTTCCCAAGGCGCTCCCAATCTATTCGAAGTTTAGTGGGGGCAAGACGGTGTAGAACAGTTTCATACCATCGATATCCTCTTTGGGAGGGACGGTCCAGCACATGAAGTTCATGGCTGACGAGCCGCCGAGACTTTTGCCTCTGGATGAGCGTGAGTAAGGGTAGAGTCTGTCGGCGTCGAGCAGGACGTACCGGAACCACGGCAGCTGGCGTCCATCGACCTTTTCCTGCGGTGTCTATTCCAGTATGAGTGACTACCAGACAAGAAAGGCGATCTTCTTCACCGTCTTGAAGCCCCAGTCGTATACTGGATTGGTAAAAGTATGCCCGTGCTGGCCCGGGCGCACTGGAATCAACAGATGATGAGCGAGGAGCCTCGGCGATGTCGGAAAGACTCACTGATGAGCGGGTCTTTCTCATTGAGATTTCCAGCGTCGAGAACGAGCACAGAGCGGTCGGCGTCCTCGCTAAGGCGTGAGGCGAGGAGGAGACCAGCGGACTGTAAGGCATGAGAAGACACGGCGGGCACGGCGAGGAAACACTAACACCACCGCCTAGTCGTAGGTCAGAGCTGCATAAATAACGCTGCGTTGGATGGACGACGTACCAATGATAATATGGTCAAACGCCTTGTCGGCGACCTCGTTGACAGACACAATGGGCATGATGAATTCCAAGTAAGATATCGATGATGGTAAGAAGGAAAGTTGGACAGAAACAGCTGACGCAGGCGAGTGGGCTTTAATACCCAAATCCAAACCGTGTGGCGTTAAAGGGGTTGGGTTTTGCAAGGTTCAGAATGCTTCTTTCTCCGCCTGCTCCGCTCGCGTGCCCAAAGCTACCATCTGAACTGAGATGTTTGGCTTTCGAAAATGCCGATGTCGACCGCTCGGGGCTTCTATGCAGTAATGAGGCGTACGCGTTCCGATCTTGATAGGATGGGCGTCGAAAACAATGGCGCGAGGGTGCCAAATGGTCAAGCCAATGTTCGAAATCTCGGCGGGTTCCGGGCGGAGTAGGACCGTCCTGAGCAAAGGCTGCTACGCGATATATATGTGATACTTCATATATTATGAGTATTTGGCACACGCCCAAACAGCAGCCAGGAGGAAATGAAGACTCGGAGGGAACGCAAGGCAAAAATCCGAAGCAGAGGCAAAACGAGTGCGTTGTCTAAAGCACCTGGTTAGCGCATATAGAAGAGACTACTCGCTAAACAAGTCCCGGTCTAGGACTGCTGGCGTCGCCAAATATCGCGTCAATGATTGGAAGAAAAATACCAGCAGTACAAGCAGGTATGAGGAGCCACAGTCGCGCACTTTGGCCTTCGCAAGGTCTACATCAGTACGAGGTGGAGAGAATAGTCTTAGATTTTGAGAGTGCATGATGGAAGTCAGAGGAAGTGCTTTGATGCGAATTCGCTATGGCCGGAGGCACGGGCCGCTTACCGATCTCCTCGCTGCGACTGCCATCATGCATTCTCTTCTGCTTACTCGTACAGTCTTCTCAGCTCCAACTGGCCTGGTATTGAGTGTCACAGCAATACGTATCAAAGACAGCCCAACGACATGCGGTTGACTGCGAAGTGGGGGCTTCCGCATGCGTCTGGTAGTACAGACCCGTACATGAATACTTACCATATAGCCAACTGGGTGGGAGTCCTACTAGGTGAACGAAATACGCATGAGGGCCTCAGGTTGTCCGCAGAACCGCACCTCTTCGCAGGATTCGCGATGCTTTTCCCACGCAGGCGCAGCCGACGCGGCCTTGCTCAGTCCCTCCCAAACTATCATCGATTACATCCCGAGCATTCTTCAGTTTGAACGAGCGCAGCTGGAGATAAGTATACAAGACTGCTCTCTGGACCGATAGACTCACGTTTCTGAGTGTTCGGAAAGAGGTCTCTGCTTAAAATTTCCCTCTACTACTTCCAGCTTGCTGCCTCAATTTATCATCTCAAACCGACACTTTGTTTTACCAAAGCTTTCCCATCCGATGAGGTAGAAACTCGGCGTGTGTGCGAAGTTTCCCACGCTCAGCCATCTCACAATATAAACCTCGACACGTGCGCTCGGATCTCTGCATTTCTCCATCATCGACAATGGGTGAGTCAAGGAGAAGTCGGACGGTTCACGCCTAATCGAAATCCTTCTTCGCTGTGTTCAGCATCATCCGAAACTCGCCATTGGTATGCCATTCTAAGTAAGTCCTCGTCGAGATCGTCCGAGATCTCCCGGCGCGTAGTACGCAAATTCACACCTCCTAAGACGCAGCGCAAGTCTGCGGCGAGAAAGCACAGATGGGCCGTACTGTCGTATCTGGTGCGTCTTCTGCTACCGTTGTCCGATTGTGATCCCAAGTTGACATCGTCGCAGAACGTGCACGGCAAGGCCATCAAGCAGCTCTAGGTACTACCTCCCTCCCCTTCCCCATCCATATTCATTGCTCATCATCGTCCAATGTTAGATGGAGGTCGCCGAGCGGGACAATTCATCGACGAAAAGACTCCACCCATCGTAAAGCAGAGACTGGGCGAGTTTGCTGGTGCGTTGACCAATTCCACACGCTTGACCCCAACCTGATATGTATACCGTACCAGACGCCGCGGACCGCTACGCGCAGGCCATTGAAGATGCTACCCCACCTGCAGTCAAAGAAAAGCTCGCACAGGCTGGTGCCGCCATCGACAGTGCGTCGTCTTCTTCCCCTGCACCCTTCACATGACACATGCTCATATAATCCTCTAGAAATTCCCCAACCTGTTAAGCACGGCATGGCTGGCGCCGCTGCCGCCGCCATCCTCGCACCCATCGCCGCACCAGCCATCTTGGGCGGTATTTATGGCATCGCCGCCGCTGGGCCCGTCGCCGGCGGCGTCTTTGCCGGCATCCAAGCAGGAGGAGGCGCGATTGCTGCCGGGAGCTCCTTGGCTGTTGTGCAAAGCATTGCGATGGGCGGGGCGTTGCCGTTGATTGGCGCTATCAGTGCTGGTGGCATTGGAGGCGTGGTGGGAGGTGGCGGGTCCTGGATCGCCCGGCGTGTGAGAGGTCGCCAGTCGGAGGGTGGCGAGGGCGATGATGGGTCTGGGAACGATGATGACCCCGAGGAAAAGCGCTTTTCAGTCCCAGAGTGAGTTGTTTGCATTGCCAAGTGACCGCGCACTGATGGAGAACTTTAGTGACACTGATACAAACTCGAAGCTCCCGCGAGACCTCGCCCTTAAATTCCTTCGCGATGAGGAGTTTGTCGAGAAGAGTACTCTGGACGATACCGCCATCATTACCTGTACCGCATGCAACACTACCGTGTGGACGGAGACAGAGAAGGACGAGGGTGATTTGGAGCCTGGGCTGGGGGCGTGGATCTACCACGAAGAGAGGTGCGACCACATACATGCTCGGGCCCACCTGTAATGTGATGAAAATATACCCAAGTCATGTATCATAATGTGACGAATATGGAGATGAACTGGAATTCGTTTATCCGATATCGAGTGTCGTGAGCCAGGTTGTCCATTGTTTCTGAGAATTCGGAGAATCGACGTCCTGTTCACGGTCCCGTCTGTGTACTCGCCTCGTGAGTGTTGCGCTATTCTGGACACTTGACATGCTATCTGAGGCGACGAGTGATTGTTCCAAGTCCCGTTGCCAACACTTATGGAGTACAGCGGGACGAAATTCAACGAGCTCGTGATACCGTACCACACTCTCTTCGACAGGATGACAGCCCACTTGCCCAACCCCATCGCTGACTGTGGGGCCGCTGAGCAGTTACACGATTATCGGCGTCTCTGCGTAAGACAAGGTGTCTTGCGGGGAAGAATGGGGCTGGCCCCAGCGTCTGAATGACTAGCTCTTTGGTGCTGTCCACTCTGTTGCCATTGAGGTGTACCACGCATATATAAGTACGAATCGGAATGGGAAATATCTCAAAGACCAGGATCCCAGCTCGCCTTGAAATGTCCGACACCAGCAAAGTCCAGGCTGCCGCACCCAGTATCGTCGACCCCGATGAGAACCCAGAGGCCGTCGTCTTCAATAACCTTCTTGGTTCTGATGTATCTGCTACAGTCTCTGGCGCCTCGGTTGCGTCTTTCGCCGGCGACGTGTCCGACAACGACAAGGCAAGTCGACTCATGATTTTTTTTCGTTTGGTGACGCTGACGTGAAGCCCAAAATCAATTGAAGGGTGCTGTCAATCTGAGCATGCTCTTTGCCTGGCGCGCCGTCCTCGCCAGCGGTCCCACCGGTTTTTCCAAGGAGGCTGCGTCTAACACGTATCGTGATGCCTTGATAACGCTCGGATGGCCCATCCCACCCATGACGTGCGTTTCTCAGTCTGTTTTCCTTCCCCTCCGAACCGGCACTAAGCTGTTCGATATAATGCGTAGTATCAGCAAGGTCAGCAACAAGGATCTCCAAGGACGCTGCGACAAAGTCGTCCTCGGACTCATGCAAGGTTTTATGGACGCCAGCACGCTGAAGCACTTCAGTCATGTTTTTGAGAGCATCGGGAATGACTCGGACAAGGGCGCAGGCAGCGTGTTCAACTCCGGTGTCAAGAACGGTCCGGGCAGTGGGAGTTTTTCGACTGGGTCTGTGATGTACGTCCTCCGTCCCTCTTCATCATTCCCTCCCTCTTCATCGATCATTCCTGGACGTGGTCGCTGACTGCATTCGCGCGCGTGAAGAATGGACTCTGGGCTTGTCAAGATTGTGTTTGGAATGTACTCCATCCAGACGAGCGTGAGCATCGACCAAGTTCTCTGGTTTGAGTTCCGGGATGAGAACGCTACGGTTGACGTCGGTATGTCCTCAGCTTCCTGTCCAAATTCTCGAAGATCCGACTTTTACTAACGATATGGCCTTGTAAAGCGTACGCAGAAGCGATATTGACCAAGTCCGCGTGGGGGCAGCTCTGTGCAAGAGTTTGGGAGCGTTTGGGCCCGGTGAAAGCTACTACTTAGCACTTCTTCAACGGCCATGAGTATGTGCTAGCTAAATCTCGTTTTGTCTGCTTTGCAAGTCTGCAGCTACGTACGACAACAGCAAATATTAGTTATGGAAAGAATCGTTCTGCGGAGAAAAGTGTTGTGTAGGACCCACGGTCATTCATATCCAAGTCCTTCGTGAGGTTAGTGTGACCACGATCCGCTGTGGAACGTCAAAAGGCCGCGCCGGTCGAACGTTCTTGACCGAAACTCAGAGACTTTTGCTATATGTAAGTACACCTACAACTTCTCGACTCCGAAGTGAAGCCAATGCGAAGCATACTTAATCCCAACGGCTTTACGTGATTTCCCACGCTCCCACCAGAATAAAAAGCTCTGAACCTTCACACCTCGAGGCCTTAGACGCTCTCCCTGTCACCCCCATATCACTCATGGGTGAGTCAAGGAGCCGTTGACCCTCATCTCCCTCCTTATCTCTTCGTAAGAACGCGAACTGACCGCGTCGTTTTTGCAGCACGGAGACCAAATCCCATCTACCCTATCGCTGGCGCCGCCGCCGCCGCCATTATCGCGCCCATCGCCGCGCCCGCCATCCTGGGCGGGATCTTCGGCATCACCGCTCTCGGTCCCGTATCTGGCTTGCTCTTTGCTGGTATCCAATCGTCTGGGGCCGTCGTCGCTCTGAGTGGATGGGCGACCGTTCAGAGCATTGCGATGGGCGGTGCGCTGCCGCTCGCTGGTTACCTCGGCGCGGGGGTTATCGGAGGTGCAGCTGGCGCGGCCGTTGGCGCTGGGCATGGAAATAACGGAAATGGCAACGATGGCGGAGGAAATGGCGGTGGCGGGGGTGGAAATGGTGGTGGCTGGAATGGAGGTGGAGGTGGTAATGGAAACAATGGCGGGGGGAACGGCGGTGGTTGGAACGGCGGTGGAGGCTATGGTGGCGGAGGAGGAAATTGCGGTGGAGGTGGTGAAAATGGTTGCGATGAATACGAAGAGAAGAAAAAAACCCGGCGTGAAGATGGGCTCGACGACATTCGAAAGCACACCCTCTTTGAATATCTCGGCGAGCAGGAATTCATCGACGCCGGTGTACTCGGCCCACACGGCGAAGACGACGTCCCGGATAACGTCACGATTCTTTGCACAGAGTGCGGGGAGTACGTCTGGAGTGAGGAGAAAGGGAAGAGGGACGGGTGTGGAGACTTGAAGTATGGGATTCAGTATTGGATGTTCCACGAGAGGCACTGCAGAGCTATTCGTACCAAGTTGTAGCTGTGATCATATTCTCTCTACCGTCTTCGTGCAGACATATGTACGCCTTTGCTTGACATAAAAACCCATCGGCGAACATACTCAACCGAGTTGGCGTCTGTATACACTCACTCAGATTCGTAGGACTTCTAGACACGTGGTTCCTCTCGTCAAAATGGCTGTATGAAGGAAAAGTAAAATGTACGCAAGTTTGTGTGGATGAATACTTGCGCGGATTGTGATGGTCTTGTCCAGCACGCGGCAGCCGGACCGATCGCCGAACCTCTCACTGTGACCACCATGGCCAGACCATGGCCTCGCAATGGGCGCGTGTATGCCGTACCACGGCGGCTCTATCCACTTGCCGCCCCATCCTGCCCGACCTATGTATTCCCTGCGCGCGTTTTGTGGAGCTAGGCAAAACATAAGGCTGAATTGCACACGACACTCTCTCGTATAAAAGCAACATTCATTCCGAAATTTAATTCTCCATCTCATCCTAGCTTTCCAGCGCACTCACCAGCACTCTTGCTTTTTTCATTCTCTTCACACCTACATTCTCTTATCAACGATGTTCTTCACTCGTATTGCTGCTGTGTTCGCCATTGGCTCTACTCTTTTCGCCGCTGCTGCGCCCACACCGTGCGCGCGCGACCTTGAGGTCGAGGTTGAAGTTGAGGTCGAGGTGTCGGACATCCTCAACGACCTCCTCGACGTGACTTCCAGTGTCCTGCCCCAGCTTTGTACGCCGTCGTCGCCCGTTCTTACCACCATTCTGTGCTGACCTTGTTGCAAGCTGCTGTGACCGACATTACAGAAGGCACCGTCCTCCCGCTCGTCCAAAAGCTCACCGACGCGCTACAAACCGCGTCGGACGACCTCGCAGGACTCAGCGCGCCTAGTTCCGGTGCTGCTCTCGCTTCGCGCGATGGCCAGGAGGAGGTCGCGCAACTCCTCAACACGATCCTCTCGGTATACTCTCTACCACACACATCTGCTTCAAGCTAATTCGTCTCGTTCAGGACGTCGGAAACACACTCAACCCAATCCTCGGTGACCTGCAGAAGATACCCGCGGTGGCTGAGCTCCTCAAGACGCTCAGCCCCGTCCTCCACACTGTGCTTGGTGCCGTGGAAGCACTGCTCCCCGGTGTTCTCGCGCTCGTCAGTGGACTGTACGTTTGCCATCCTTTCCTCTGTGCTTCGTGTGTAATCCTGATTTGATTCGTAGGCTGGGACCCGTCGTCGATGTCCTACACGATCTTGGACTCGGTGGTGTGTTGGGCCTCCTTGGGCTCTAATTCATGCTCGTTTACGACGAAGTGATTTGATTCATGGCCTTGACGCCGCGCTTACGATTTCGATGACACTTGATACCCACATATCACGCAATTCGAATGCTTGCTCTTGCTCCGTCCAATGTGTGCTTGATTGAGAGGTTTGTCAAAGGTGTAATATGGGTGGATATTCCCCGTGAACTGTGTCAGACTCGATTTCGCCTCATGTGAGCTCCGTACTGCGTTCATATCAGTCCTTGCTCGATACAACCAAGATTTTTCGGTCGAGTTCCTGCCAAAAAGTTAACTTCATCATCGAGCCGCGCTGAGAATTATAGGCTGCAAATGCAGAGCGACAAATACTCGATACGCCTTGGTGCAGTATGATTTGGCAGAAGGACACCGTTATTAGGCTTGAGGGGCTCCGACTTGAGAAATGGCTTTACCCAAGTCTACACAGCGGCCGCATATCAGGTGCAATGTAGACTCGTGCTCTTGAAAAAAACTTTCGACTGTTCACATGGTGTCACTTGCAGGGGAATCTGGAGTGCATTGTCCCAAAAGCTAGGAAACTAAGATATCAACGGCATACATATCGATTGCAAGGCTCCGTTCCAAACTAATGCTCATCGCTTAGATTTCCTACGTCAAGTGAACAAGTTGGTCTCAACAGCGCAATTTGTTCCAAGTTAGTAGTTCCCGTCGAGCTCGGTTCTCATATACATACTTGGCCTCCGTTGAGTGGACATTTAACAGTGCATCCCGGCGCGCGCAGAGGAAACAGGGGTCCAACTTTGTTCAATGGCCATATCTACGACTGCGGCAATCCTGCGAGATTAAGTATGATAACGCACCGAAGTTTGTATTAGATGAAAGTAGCTAAATGGCCGCCAAATAGTAGAATACAAATGAATATAGTAATATGCACATTGTAAGATCAAGGGCTACTCAGGCTACTCATAAACTTCTCATGTTGTACCCTTGCGTCTGACGCCACCTCCTTCAACAGCCCCTTGAACCCATCAGTAAAGTCACCTTCAGGAGTAGTGAGCTTGAAAATGTTAGTTTTCTCCAGCACAGAACTCAGCTTTTGGGCCAGCTTTGGATCTAAATATTTCCCGTCCGCGAGCTTCTCCAGATCCAGCTTGAACTTGCCCGACTTAACATCCGACTCCAAGTCCAACTTCATGTTGTCATGCTCCGCAGAACTCGCTGTAGTGTCATTAGAGTCCACCGGGTCCAAGCCGGGGTTCGATTCCATCTGCTCGCGCCTAAAACGATAGAAAATGCCAAATGTGCCGCAAAGACCAAGTTCCCAGTAGACATCAAGGGAAGGATACTCATAGAATACAAATTGTGCCTGCTGCGCTATCTGCGGAAAGGCTTTGAGAATTGCTGTACGCGCTAGGCTTTTGCTGATCCGAAAAACTGTGGCATTTTTCTCCCACTTGGGCACCTTGAGCTCAACTCCGCAGATAGGAAGAGCCGGAATGCGGCCAATAGGGATGGGGGTGGTAGGCGCTTCGGCCGGTGAGGCTGGCGGCATGGCGTCAACGGGCATGATCATGGGGGATGTCGATAAATGCTCTGACAAGGTGCCAGTGGCAGGCGAGGAGATTTCAGACGAAGTAGAGGCATCATCGGGAGAGAGCTCAGACAATGGACTCTCTGGCGAGGATGACTCGGTCAAGGTGTCAACAGACAAGGAGGACGGGGACGAGCTGTCACCCGGCAAGGAAGGCACAGGCGAGGACCGGGGAGTGGCATCGGGGGAGGAAGGCGCAGTACCAACAGGAGAAGTAGAGGTAGATTGCAAGGGTGATGCGTCGCCGGACAGAGCACCAGCCTCCGTAGAAGAAGAATTTGGCACGTCATCTCGCTCCCCGTCGGCTCGTTCTGCGAACGACGATTCCTTTTTCCTCACTATAAACATAGAATCTACATAGCGATAGACTCGCCATTGCTTGCGAGTCGGGCCTTGTGATGCAGTGGTCGCTGTAGAATCAGGGGGTTCCGGTGCTGTTGTCGCGCTAGGTGTTGAATCTTTGCCGCTGCGCCTGCGGGGACCATCCTGTAATTTCCAATATCGACTTGAAGCAAATGCCTGCGAATCTGGAAATGTTAGATGATGCACTGACTCACATGAGTCAAAATACGAGCTTACTAGCTGCAAGAGCTTTGACATCGGCTTTCAGCCTCTCAGCTTGCCCTGCCTCCTCTGTCTCAGATTCATGCGCAGGAGAAATGTCCTCGTTGGATTCCTCGTCAGATTCCCCTTCATGAACCAGGACGAAGTCCTGATCAAAAAAATCCCTAATAGAGGACTCTTCGAAACAGAGGGGGAATTGAGGGGAATCCGTGAATCTGATATCCGAGTCTGTGGATAAATCAATGCCAGCCTTCTTGCTAATGGCGCCCAAAAATCCATGATAACTAGCTTCGAGTCTGGCCCCATCCAAGGCGCTTTGGCGTATGGCTTCTTTCTGATCCGCATCGTCGTATCCCCCATACTTCCAATCGCCTCGCGAAGAATTACTGTCAATTATCAAAGCCTATGACAAATCAGAAATATTTGAGCACCAGCAGGCTTAGGGCGCACCATGTTCAGGAAAAGAAAAGCGATTTGAAAGTGAGCAATGCCGATTCTCTGCTTGTCTTTATATATGTGCGTATCTAATTTGTGGCTCGGAAGTATGACTGGCTCATGACTACATGGTTTTATTGTTCATCTTGACGCCTCGGACGATTGAGCCTTAATCCTGCAAAAGGAAGAGGCGCCTACCGGTGTGTGCCACAAAGTCGCCGCTGTAATGATCAGTGTCAGCAACTGAATACAATGGTCGATGGCATTCAAGCGCGAAGAAGTGTCAACACATTGAAGAAACTTGTACCAGCAAGGCATAGCTCGACCAATATGGCAAAGGTATAGTTCGAGTATCCATAGGAGAGCGTCAAAGAAGAAAAGATTTGACGGTTGTCAGTTACACTGTGCACAGCTTAGTACCACAAAAACATCTCTCAGGATTGTGGACACAGCCATGATAGGACAACTTGGAAGAAGTGCAGCATATGGCTGTTATGCGGCTTCGCCTTGCCGGACAGTGGCACTCAGAACTGATAGTACCGCATTGTGAGAATGGCATGACAACGTTCAACAAAAGGAAGGTTGCATTCAACCTATTGAGATATCATGAGAGGCTAGTAATAATATAAGAAAGCGTGGGAGCGACAAGCCACAAAGAAACTGTATTCCAACGAGGCTACCACGTGCCGCTCTGATGATCGAATATGTCAGTATATAAGGGTACTGTCGTGCTTGATTGCGTACTTGCATACTTGAACCACAACCACCAGCACAAACCCCGGTAGTTTCGAAATGTCAAAATCTGAAAGCAAACGTAGTAGGCTCTTCGAAGCCCCTAGGAGCAATGGCTACCAACGGGATGTGCGTAAATTCATTTACACGACGCACCTACGAGTATTAATTCCATGCGGATGACAGGACTTCAGAATTGTGTGCAAAGAAACCCCCATTCCGAAAGACGAGCTCCCAGACTACCTCGCCAAACGCGTTAACAAAGGTCAATGGATGCCTCCTCTTCTGTGGCTAGGCTGGAGAATGGGAGCCAACGACGCCATTGTCCTAGACCTCCCCAATGTTCAAACGAGGACCATACTCTACACTGACGGCAGTCCGGACTATGACCCGTATTACGACTTCCGAGACGATCTCGTTACGGCACTCCAGCTCTCCGAGGCTGAACAGGAGCTCTTCGAACTCCATGGCATACTGGATGTCGACCAGGATGGCGAAACATCATTGATTCTTGCGGTCGGGAACAATAACCCAGGCGACATGCTTTCCAGCGAGCTCATCCAGAGGATTAAGGAGGCGGGGAAGATCAAGGAGGAGCCAAAGTGGTGGCTCGATGAAATAGCTTGGTATTGGGTACCTGGTCCAAGTAAGTGAAGCACAACCACTGAGGCCTCATTGACTGATGTATTGCAGAGAACCCACGACGTGCCGACTTTCTGAAGGAAATCGAGGCTGGCAAGTTGTGGCGTTGGTAGAGCAGTATGTAGTTGTAGATCATCTCTATTCGTTGATTCTCCGGAAGTTAGACGTGCTACATAATGGCAATGCCCTTGTGCAAAATATGCTTCTTGAACCTGACGAATACCTCATATTTGAATTGCCTCTCATTAGAAATTTAAGCAGGTGCCTTCACAGCTGGATAGTCCAAACATGGCACGGAGGGCTGAGGAATTACCGTACACTCCGTTGGGCTGTATATGGATCGAGCGTGTCGAGGGATTTCTTTGTAATGCAAGAGATATGCACATTCGACATGGGTCGTGTGGAATACAGTGTGACTAAAGCTACACTTGATTGTACAGCAGAGAGATCTGGGGATGCTAGTCTCAACACGCGAAGAGACGAGGAAGGCGACATGCCGCGAACCGGCGAGGACAATGGTTTTGTAGCCAAGGGGCCCATCCAGTCTTCTGACCAGGCGCTGCTCGAGTTGCCTTTTGCGACACTGGCGCTGATGCGCGTCCGAAAACCCCAATGTCGCTGCCTGATGCGTTCGTCGTCTCCGGTAGAAGGAGGAGGTCAAGCTTGTGTGTGTTCGTCCCCGTTTTGTGACCTTGCTCGTCCACATAGCTTGCGCGCGGCTCGGCAAGTTCATTCAAGGCTTGGACTATTTAGAGACGCGCTGTCAGCATTAGTATAGAATGACATGCGAGGAATGTGCGCACTGTATGTCTGGCATGCAAAGTCGATTGGTATGGCTTCAACCTTCGGGGGTACCAAGAGCTCAAGGAATGGAGAAGACGCAACTGGTTGATGGGCGATGGGCGATGGAAGAGAATGTAGTCATTGCCGCGTGGGTTAAGCTTGAGTTTGCGACACAGGTGCGAGTCCACATATCGAGTAGGGTTGATGATGAACCAGCCACGAGTTGAGCGTACGAGGGGCCAGCGGACGGAAAGAGACGTAGAGCTCGGGCTAAGCCTGCCAAAGCGCGATGTCTTTGGTTGCGTCGATGGGGATCACTGCGTATGGAGTTCAGCATAGGCTAGGCACAAAAGGGAGGCCGCACAGAGCGATTCGATGAATGTCCGTCCTGAAGACCACGCATTGCGCGCGGAAGGCGAGCAGGACCGCGCATGGCAAGTGATGCGATGTTCAATCTTTCGCAAATTGGAGATGGGCGGGATATATGCGTTCAAATCGCCGAGACCTAGCTTCTCCCCGTTGATGGCATCGCTCTTGGATAAGGAGTCCTCGCGATATGGCGGTTTGGCGCCAGAGTAGGTCATTAAAGTTGCAGTCTGGTATCGTAGCAAGGAGACGAGGATGGCCCTAATCGCAATCATGTTGTGTTTTAAGCGCCCAAGCAGCGTCTAATTCTAGATTAGAATAATACAAAGCAGCGGGACGGTGGGACGCACCTGGCTATGCGATGCCACAGAACAAATGGGTTCCTCCCAAGCCAAATTCACTCTCACCGCCGTCAAAGAGTCTCCTGGTGTTGCGGTACATGGTCGAGGCTGATTCTGCGTGATCCAGGCAAACAGACAGCGTATGTGGGACATCGTGCACCCAGAAATCTGGCAAACACCCGACGCGCCTGCTGGAGATCTACCCCAACAATCATTGCGCAGGCCCTTGACAAGACTTCTGGTCCTCTATTCGTCCGTTCCATATCGAAATGCCGGCCAGAGTATACGAGGAACCAGGGTTGCAGCCCCTTTGCTAGTCGCGGTGCTTAGTATCGTTGAAAGAACAGCGCGGGCCGGTGGAGGTTGGGTTGCAAAGGGACGACAGAGCGTAGAACAGGGCCAGAGTCATGGCTTTCGTCTTGTACGGGGGTCGAAACAGGAGGCAAACAGAATGCGAACAGTGATCATGATGGTAGGAGGAGAGGACTCAGAGGAGTGACCGCGAACACCATCCTCGATCGCGTCCTAACCCTAACCAGACGCCCAGCTTACCTTTTCACTGCGACAAGCTTGCTCGCAGCTTGCTTCATCGATGAACGTTTGAACTGGCAAGGACATGGACGGTGTCATCTTCATTGAGTTGTCTCATTTTTATTCTACTGCATACTGCATCGGCAATGACACGGCGGCGGCGCCATTTACCACTGTGCACAACCGACTTCGAGAAACGCTGCCGCGGGTCACTCTGAACCAAACACGTAAACGGAAGGGAACTGTGGTAATCAAGTCCAGTTTCCTCCAACTACGACCGCCGTCAGTGTCGGACAAGTTCAAGGTACCTTATACGTCAGTATAAGGTTTCTAAGATGACGAAAGGCCACGTTAACCTGATATGGCATAATGAAAAGCTTATATGCCTACCTCCGTGCGTATAAGCGGCCTTCAAGGGACGCCAGAGTCAGACTTGCAAGGCAGCCCTGACGGAGCAGACCGTCGGCTGATAAGATCCATTAGTAGTAGATAAGGACAGCAATGCCCTTATGCGGTACTATATCAACAGGGTACAACAGTGATTGCCTGCCGGGCCTGATAAGGGGCTGATCTTATCTGATGCAGTTCAGCGCGTTTTCTACAGGCTGAGACGGTGTGCACAGTCAAGGGCGCATACAAACGTTGGCATTTCAAATCACAACAATGTACATCATAGGCTATGGGCAAGAAGAAACGACACAATGTAAATATGTTAGAGCCCCGGTTGAGCTTTACGAGACGAACGGCGGACACTGGCAACAACGGGCGCAGCTTCAACAGGCTTAGCAGCCTTCTTGGCCCTCTTTGCCGGAGCCTTAGGCGCCGCCTGACTGGGCGTAGCAGCAACAGCTGTGGTTCGGTTTGACTTCACGGGCTTTGGCTTTGGTCGAGATGGCCCAGCCACAGGCCGCTCTTCAGCGGCTATTGCTGGCGCTGCTTTCTTACGCGCCGACGCCTTGACAGGTCGAGGCGGCAAGGTAGCAACAGGAAGGTCGCTGTCGCCATCCTCCATGTTGCCATCCTCATCTTCGTCGTCGTCATCCAAGTCGACCTCCTCCTCCTCGAGATCTAATAGCAATGTTTAGTGCATCGAAATAGTGAGTGAAGTTACAAACGTACTCAGCGAGAGCTGACGGACAATTCTCTCGACGGGCTCGTCATCACCACTGCTATCAGAATCGACCTCGGTGTCGGCTGGGGAAGCGGAAGCTTGAAAAGTGCTGGTGCGTCCACCACGGGAAGCAAGACGGCCGGAAAGTGGCGCCTCCGCGACTAGATGATTGTCCTGACGCCTCAATCTGTCTTGACTTGCGCCCGCAAGAATTTCATGCATCTTTTGAGCGCGCTGAGCCTTTGCCTGCCTGGGATCAACTTTGACTGGGGAGCCTGGAGGAAGCGGCGATGCTGCAGGACTTGGGGTGCGCGGAGGCGATGCCACCGGGCTTGCCGTTTGAGGAGACGCGGTAGGACGATGAGCCCTCACTGGCTGTCCCTGCGATGCTGCAATAGCAGCCTGTATCATTTGTCGGCGACCTTTGCCCACAGCCTGTTCGATGTTGTCGTATGTAGGGGCCGAGCAAGCTGGTTGCGCCGGAGAAGCATTGGCGCCAAATACCTCCAAATCGAAGCGCGCCATGACCTTGCGAAGGGGAAGGTCGGGGCTGGTAGACTCATCAAGCATTCCGGAGATGAGAAGGAGCATATTAGACGCGTTTTTCTCATGGTCAAAGCCGGTTGTGGCTCCAGCAGGGGAGAACTGAGCATCGCCCAGTAAGAAATGTACAACCTAAGGATAATGAATACGCATGCAAAAGAGAACAGTTTGATGGTGCTTACGAGGCATGCAATGGACGCAAACATTCCAATGGTTGACTCTTTCAAACTCCACTTATTTGCAAGGGCCGAACCACCAGCGTCCACCTTGTTGGTCCCTGCCTTGTACCTCAGAGCCATCGTGTGCGAGGGCCCCCAGACCAACATGCGCCCAATCTGTCCGAACAGAGTTAGAGAAAGTGACGTGGGTCAAAAATCTACGCACTCGAGCAAAGATGTTTGTATCGAATAGGTCAGTTACCAACATGTCGCTTGTTGCAAAGAAGACAAGTGGCCACTGGGGTGTGCCTATGCCAAATGTTGCCTCTGGATCGGTCTGTACGTCGCGGCCAGCCCCAATAGGGCCAATGAAAGCATGATAGGCAATGTCGTCCTTCTCGGTCAAGAGCGGCATGCGCCCTGTTGCCATATTCAGAAGGTCGTCGGTGCGGCAGGAGGAGAGGAGAGCTGCAGCGCGAGGGCACATCATCATGATGTGCTCCCTGCATTGCTTATTGAGGCACTGGGTTATGGGATCGTGACCGGGTATCTCACGCCCATCGAACACATTGGTGAACGCCTCTAGAAATATGTCTTGCTGGCCGTCCTTGACGCGATTTATGAAGTTGGACCGGCCCTCGCCAGCGCCCGAATGAAGCTGTATGATTGTCAGTTAGATGTGGATGGGCGTGGATGGGGCAACGCACAACGGATGTGTAGGCCTCATCTTCGTTTTGCATCCACGAATAGTACTGTTCTGGAAGAACAGCATAGGTGTCGCGCGCAATAAGCAGGCGAGTAAGTTCGGTGTCGGTGATGGCCTTGAATTCATTGTCGTACATATGGCTGTCCGCAAGTGCTTCCTCAATCTTCTCAAGCTCGAGGTCGAAAATAGATTGGTGGCTGAACCACGGGTGGACGGTGAGGGTAAGCCGCTTGGCCAGCACCATGATCTTCTTGTTTTCAGCGTCGGTAACAGCCATCCCTGCCTGTTCGATGGCGCGAGCATCGGCAATGGCCTCTGAAGAGGGAGGTACGGAGTCGGATCTGAATTTTAAACGTCAAGAGGAATGATAATAGTGCTTGGCTGTTTACGCACATGTTTTGAGAGCGCCCAGCTACGGCACGGGAAGAAGGAAAGAATGCGTTGGCGACAACGGCTGCTGCCTCGGGCGCCTTGGCACGGCCCTTCTTAACCTTCCTCTGCGCCAGCGCCTGCGCCTCAGCCTTCTCGCGCCTAAGTTGGTTGTTCTCCTCCTGGATCTGCTGAAAGCGGAGATCCCTCTGTCGTTGAATTTCCTGTGTGAGAGTAAGCATCTTTAAAAGTAATAATGATTCTGGTTCGGAGCGCACCTGTGCAGCCTGTTGCGGGGTGGGTCCACGTTGGTGAGGCATGACAAGGAATACCGGGGGGTGGGGTTGAGAGAGGCCCCAGAGATTGAGGGTATTTGAGTAGTCGAACGCTGGCTGCACGTGGTTGTGCTCATCATGTAGTTGGTGCACGCTATCCGAGGTTTGATGGTAAAGTCCATGGCCTGTGGACGCAGAGCTTGATGATAAAGGCATGCGGGCGGTCACAGGTTGCGTGTATGAAAGTTAGAGGAGGTTTTTGGGTGGAGGTCAAAGTCAAAATGTGCGCGGAGAAGGCAAGTTCGAACAAGCGATCGAACATTCCGGGGTCTGCGGGCCAGACTAGATCCCACTTTGGAAATCACAGTTCCCCTTCGAACTGAAAGCCTAGTACCCTTTTCCACCAACCGTTCATGAGGCGTGTGATAGTGAAAGTGAAGGGAGCAGCTATGGCATTGAGCATAGATAAGCATTGAAGGGGGTTATTTATTTAGTATACAAGGGTTAATATTTATATTTTGGTCATCATATTGAGCGCCCTCTCCCATCGGCGCTCGCGCATGGTCCACCATGCCTGCTGCTGAGCCGCCGACATCCTGTTATAAACCCGCTCTCGCCATGCTTTATCGGTCATATTGCCGTTTTCTGCGTATCTGAATAGACCACCGGCTGAGAAAAGTACATTGGAGAAGCGCTCTTGACCTGGGCCTGTCGTAACATTTGAATGCGTAAGTGTTGCGGATTGAATAAGGATTGTCGACAGAGGAGGAAAGCGAATGACGAGCCCCAGGTCCCACAGGATGAGATGGCCACCCAGATCGGGGTCGAAGTTGCCCAGTGCTGTGATGGCGCACCAGGCCCAGGCAAGGTTTCCTTGGTCTGTGTGCGGCCAGCACACACCCGGATGGTGTCGGCGCCAGCGACGTTCCCTTCGCGTTGACGACCTGCATCGTTGGCGGCCGCCTTGCGGGGCGTCGCTAGCGGGGGGAAGGCCATGGCCATGGCCTTCTGGTTGATGGGGTTGTCCTCGGAGGCGATGCTGTCTGTAGACGGTTTAGCTTGCATGGTTATAGGGAAGAATACATTGCGTACTCATCGTCCTGCTCCTGCTGCTCTTCCTCCTGCTGCTCTTCCTCATCGGCGTTGGCATTGGCATGGGCATGGGCGTTGGGGTAGACTCCGATTAAATCGAAGTCGTCGTCATCGAGCTCGAGCTCGGAGTCGTCAAAGTCTTCATCGTCGTCCGAGTCTGAGTCTTCTGGAGGCACATACCAGTTATTCGTCTGGCCGGCCCAGAAGCCCTCGGGAAATGCACCGGGCCAAGGGTAGGCGGCGTCGGGAATAGCCTGTGCGAGGGACCTCAAGAGATCCATGCCATGGGCATGGATATCTGGTTGGAAGGCCTTGAAGAGGCCTATAGGTGCTGTTAGCATAGCAGGCGGCGCACGCAGAGAGGTTTCATACTATTGGACCAGCCAGCAATGCGCTGGTGCCCCTCATGCTCCAGAATCTCCCGGAGGTACGGGATCTCCGACTTGCGTTGGCAGAGAATGCAGGGTTTAACCTGACCTCCGCCAAATGACGTTCCCGCCGTCCGCTCCTTGCAGGGGCCGCGCCGGTGCTCATGGTAGGGGAATAGCTCGTTCAGCCGCCGGAGAAGGGCGGTGAAGGACTCCAGCGCCTCCCTGTACGAGTTGCCTCTCACGGCATTTTTTTCCTCGGGACGACCGCCTAGGAGGGCCACGATGCGGCCAGCAACATCCGTGATAGGGATTTGCTCGCTGCGGAGGACTTAGCATCCTACTCAGGCAGCATATCAGAGGAAGGACTCACATTCCATCCCACCAAAACAGTCGCAGACCGCCTACTGCAAGCGTACCCTCAAGATCCAGCAAGAAACGGGGTATGTTCTGAACTAAGCCAATCCAGCCTGATTTTGTGACCGGGGCGCCGGCTGCATCATGGAGGGTTCGAACGGCCTTCATCATGGCTTTCTGAGCCCTCCTTGCAATGTGGGGCTTCACAGCAGGCGGCTCGACGGTCCAGGCGCCGCTCGCAATGTTTTCCTCCCGTTGCTTCTGCCGATTGGCGAAGTTTTTCCGCGACCGGCGGTGAAAGAACTCATCGTTGTCTAAGGGCAAGTTAGCACTAGCATGAGATGGTGAGCGCGAGTACGCACCATCTCCTTTGACCTCCGCCTCATTATCTCCTTCGACAATCCTCTCAGCCGGCCTGGGAACCTTGCGTGGGGGAGACGCAACACTTGCGGAGATGACCGAGGAGGCTGAGCTGGCGCGCTGCCGTTTATTGGACCCAGACGTCGACGCCTCCAAGGCCGGGGCCGTGGGCACCGGCGCTGCTGGCCGCACCGAGGATGGGGCCGCTGGCCTCTTCTTGAACCGGCGCGGGCAGCGTAGAGGCTCCGAGTCGCCGTCCAGTACGCCTAAGTCGTGGTCGAGGGGCTCGGAGACGCTTGCAGACTCGTCGGTAGCATCGAACCAGGCGCGATCCTGCGCCTGGTGGACCTTTTCGAGGCGGGGCCCGATGTCAAAGGTTTCATCGACTGGCTTGATAACCCGAGCGATTGTGAAGCTGCCGAATTTCGCTCGGCTGCGCGTGGTGTGAAGGGGAAACTCGTATATTGTGTCCACGAGCTTCGACGCTGTGAATGGTCATCAGTTGAGGTCTGATATATCGGGGGAGGGGAGGTTGGCGGAGGGCAGCGGCGAAGTGTAGTGTAAAAAGGGATGCTAAGGGCTCCTCCGGGACGAGAACCCTTCGAAACATCCACTCATCAAGGCGGGGAGCCAAGCGAGCAATGCAATGGTACAGTAAAAGATGCTGTAGGTAACAGGCGGAGTGGACCGTAAGCTGACTTACTGTTGTGGCTCATATTGGTCCCTCAGTCCTGCCCTACGTGGCCTGCTATTCCTGGCAGGCGGCGTGGCCGACGCCGCGGCAGTGCGGTGCACGCGTGCGCGGGCTGCGCTTGTCGTCAATACCAAGCGAGGCGGTGTATAAAGGGAACGCACTGGAAAGGGGAGAAGGCGGCCACCACACGTCGCAGCCCGGCGGAAGAGCACCTAGTCGTCGCAGATTACGCTGATGGTAGGAGGATGAGGAGCGCGATCGATTTGGGCAACGTGTAAATAGAGCGCCTGCGGCATATCAATCATGCCGATCTGCCTTTCATTCCCGCGCAGAGCCTCTCTCGAAATCACTGTGTTCACTGTACGCGCATTTTTTTTTTTGCTGACGGTGTTGCGGACTCCCATTAACCAGTTCGCCCCCGCCTGCGGCTCCACCACCTGCTCTTGCGGTGCATTGTACTTTCTTCCCCCCATTTTAACGTGGATTCCCACCTCTTTTTAGCTGCGCCTGCAAGCCCGGCGACTGCAAGTGCTAAACGCCTTAAATTCCACCCTTCTGTAGTAGTGCAATGAATTGAATGATTATTGTTGTACAATCCGCAAACGGCGTCTTTCTTCTGTGTGCTCTTTATGTGCCTTTGCTCTCCGCCTCCATGGCAGCCACTGAGTGCGATAACGATGGACAAGATAAGCCGCGGCGATGTCATGCCAAAAGAATACGACGCACACATGCCCTGGTATTGACTCGTCCGTGTAGGGTTCTGTTCGACCAGGAGCCATGATAGTTGCCGACAGCCTTCCTTCAGGTCGAGGCCATGCTTCCGGATGAGAAGGAGCTTGTAGTGGACTAGAGATTCCTTGCACCCTGAGAATATTGTGTAAGGTAAGGCGAAGGATGAACGTGAGCAGACGCACAGATGCTATTTTGCTCCTCCTCGATACCAGTTATCTCAGCCTCGACGAGCGCACGGTCGCTTCCATCACCCAGTAGCCAGCGATGATATAGCCATATGCTCTGGTTTTCCGGGACCGTGTAAATGCCATTCTTGACCAGCTCAAGCTCTGTGCTTTGTTAGCGCCAAGATAGAGGTGAACTGTGACCGCACCTTCGGTTCTCGACTTCGTTTGATTCACTGTCCCGTCTGCCCACAATGTGCTCAAGACCTTCGCCCGCTGATGCCACGCGCTAAAGTTGGAAATGTTTGACTCTATCTTCTTCATCGTGTACTCCAGTTCCTCGGTCTGCGGCCGCTGGATAGGCAAACCCGCGAGCACGAAACGTCGATAGTTCCATGCATGAACTATGATAGGTCAGTTAGGTCTTGGTATAGTCCACGCACAGTTTTGTGAGTCTAGATCCATCCAACGTTCTCTCAACAACGGCCATCTCCTGTTCCCAGCATGCTCTGCGCCAGAGGAGAGGGTCATCTCCCTCTGGAGTCTGGGGAATGATGCCCAAACACCAGCGCCGGTGGTTTCATATCCAATACACGTTGGGATGAACCTTGAGCGCGCGTAGCGTCATCGCCAAGTCGTCCACGAGTAGTCCGTTGATCTCTTCTGGTGTGCTTGAAGGGAATAGGCCATTCAACATGATATTGCGTCGGTAGTTCCAGATGGTGTAGAATTCGGGGTTATCAGAAAGCATTTAGCATTTGAGTCGTGAGAGCGAACGCGTCTTTGGACCAGTCTGCCGCGCGTTTACGAGTGAGGATATCATCGCAGAGCGCGTTGAATTTGGTTATTTTGGCCTGGTCGCGTTTGCGTTTCGCTTCCAGAGCCTCGGCCGACTGTTTGAGGCGTTTGGTATTGTGCTAGGCGAGCGATAAGCGCTTTCCAGAGATGAGAGGTCGAAGAGCTAACCATGGTGGCTGTCGTAATCCAAGAGCCTGCGAACGCAATGATCAAGTGAGATTCGACGCGCTTGATCCGCCATCATTCCAACCATATCTACATATCACGATCGAGTCATCCGTTCACATTTCATCTCTGTACTCTCACTTTCACGCGTTATGGCGCCAACCCATCCTCTGGCCTGCGCCTGCGTGCAATGCTGCTCCGAGCTTTCCGCAACGTCTCGCACAGCGCTCCCGGCTCTCCCTGGGACAATGTATACACGGCGGAATCAGACATCCTTGCCCAAACAAAATCATTCCTTATGCAAGCTGACTCCATGGCATGGTGTGCGTTGGCAAGCACATCGCCAGTGGTATACAGAGAGCATTACTTTACAGACGGTATCAATAGAATAGCCCAAGCTTTACTGCCGCCACCTTGCAATACGACCAGAAAGAGGCCAGACAACCTGGGCTGTAATCGAGGTCAGCTTGCCATAATTACACAGTGCACCACATTGGAGAGGACACGTACACGTCCTCCTGGACATCACTGCTTTGGGCGCCGGATGTCGCAGATCGCAGGGTATACCATGCTGGATCATAGGCTTATGGCCGCAATCAGCTTAGCTATAAGACGCCTTGGGTTGCACTGAACAACTCACTGGAATACCGAAGCATCCTTCCTTGAGCCTCCACAGCGTCGATGTCCAACGTCAGTTCGAGACTATCAGACCAAGAAGATAGTCGGCGAGTACGGTCCTCTTTAGCTGCTTGAGGTGACGACGAGACTGGCGTCAAGTTACAAAAGTTTTGTCCAATATTATGATGACCCAATACGTCCTCAAGATGCGCCCTCAGCAATAGCAGTGTCAGTTTGCTGGGCTTGGAAGGACTACCAGTGAATTAGAATTTAGCACTAGAACTGACGCGGGGTAAGCATATGCTCACAGGTAGGAGTCCTCGGCTTCCTCAACGGCGTTAGCGCCGTGACTGCCTCTCTCATATGCTGAGATTGCATCGAACGCTGCATCCACAGAGTATCTTATTGGTAATCAGTCAAGGGCGTATAGCGTATAGGATACTAAAAACTTACTTTACCATTGCACTCGACCTTTTCATCAAGTGCTCGGCCTCTAGATCGCTAGACAACCCTTGATCGTCGTGCACTCCTAACATGCTAGACGCCTGAGCATTGGCGGCAAAGCGGGATGGGGTCAGTGTCTCTGCTGACGTGTTGGGTTGCATGGTGGTAAGAGGAAGAGGTCGAACGATAGATAAGGTTTTTCGCTGTTAAAGAAACTTTGATCGACCACGTGCTGTCCAGAAAAGGAACACAATCGCCGCATCATTGCCCCCATTTATCTTGACCTCCCATAGACATATTGCTAGCTTATCCAACAATCTATTGCATTGTAGTTCCATCTGCAATGCTCTGGAATGACAAGTTCATACCTTTCCCGCAGCTAAGGTGCGGTTTGCCTGGTAGATCGAACCCGCCGCTGCGTGTCACCACAGCGGCTGGGCACAGGTATGTAGGTTTTCCGCTCATAGACCCACAGCTAGGTTTATAAAATTGCACTATATAAGTTAGACCATTGAGGCGGTTCCTTCCAAACTGCCTAAGTCTCTATCAAAATGCAAAGCACAACAATTGTCTCTTCCCAAGGTAAGCGGGCGGCATAATACACTAATAGTAGTCATATAACTCTAGGCTTACTTTTGGGTGTAGGAATCATCAACTCAATTTGGATCGTTCAACCGCGTTGGAGGGTTTCAACGAGTCGCTACTGGCCTCCATTCTGGAATTCTGACTTGAGGCTCTATTTGGTCACATGGTACCACCGCAATGAGCCGGGCTGGGAGTATGTGGCCCGCCTGCCACCCTCAATTTATGCTCGCCATGAGTTTGCCGTACGCTACCAATTCAGTGAATATGCAGCAAAGGTGTATCTTGAACTTTTACATGAGGTTTGTGTACATTATTCATTTATTATTACATTTTCTTAAAAACCTCAGGATATCGAGCGAGGATTACACTATGAGAGGCGGATGAAGGTCTCCATAACCGTTGGGAGCACAAGGATTTCTCTTGCTTTGATTGTGGCGGACGTTCCGGAGAAATCCCTTGTCGGGATCCCAAAGTTAGGAGTCTGTTATTACTGCAAACAGAGCGCCGGGAAGAAGAGTTGGTTCCGACCGCAATAGCGCGAGTCGGTAGTGAACATTTGGATAGATGTTGATTGTTGGACTCGATCTCTCGGTCAATGTATGGAATATGATTGTGGCGTAATTTAGTAGCTTGATATCTTTGTTAATCAGTGGCCATCAATGTTCCGCTTGAAAAATTTAATGCAACATTTGCGATGAATATTTCCTATAACAATATACCAGTTGGTTTGTTGGTTATATAAACTAGATAGTCTACCATGTCTAAGTCGGCAACTCTTGAATCGCCATCTGCCTCTATCTGCTATATTTACCATGAGCACACCCCAAGAACTCGAACAACTCAAGGCTCGGAATCGACAGATTGTTGAAGCGTTGGAACGGCGAAAAGCAGCAGCTAAAGGAGGTTAGTTTATATTGTTCTTTCTTTTTTTGCGTCTCTGTTTCTCAATTTGTATTAGGATTTGTTCTAGCTGCAGCTCCCTCAAGCGTTCATATCTCCTCTTCAACACAGGCTAACCAAACGCCTGAGAGATCGGCCACTGCGGACTCGGACTCCCTGGACTCAACATCGGAAACTGAGTCAAGTCAAGGCGAGGAAAACCAACGTAGGCCTTAGTAGCTTGTGTTCAGCGTTCACAGACTAACATCATTGACTCTACTAGCCCTCCAAGAGGAGGATATACGCACAGATGATATACGCACTATATACCATCCCAGCTCAAACAAGGCCACGACCACAGAACACTGGAACGACTACAACCCTGGATATGGGCACACAGCGTTGGACATGGCTGTGAACTGGTCACCATGGGCGCCATTCCGGAATCGCCGCGACTTCGAAATTTCCTCTTTGCCTGTGCACTCTCTACTTTCCAGTGGTAGAATCGACGACTACATTCGAAGCTACCACACCGGTCCCTTTGGTCGCGATCCTGGTATAAGCGCTTCTGACTTTGCAAGCTGGAAGCGCACAATGGATGCTATGGCTGCGCGTCATGGAAAGGTAGGCTTGACCCTAATGCGCTTAATGCTACACACTGAACTTGTAATTGGTAGTTCAAAACGGAGACCTTGACGGTAAACGTTGAGAAGGACGTTGATATGGAATATAAAGTCTGGTTCCGCGACATCTGGGACTGGCTCAGCGAGCTCATGGACGACCCGTCTATTGGACCCAAGATGGAATGGGACGCTGTTCAATTGTGGCGCTATGATGGCAAGACTTGGTACCGGTTTTATCACGAACCATGGACAGCAGACGGATTTTGGAAGCGTCAGGTATAGCATCCAAGATATGATCAAGTGCGCGTCTGATTCAACTACGCTAGGATCAAGTTCCTCCGGATGGGAAGGTTTTGGCGGTACAAATATATGCCGACAAGACCCGCCTCTCGTCCTTCGCAGGTGTTCAAGGATACCCAGTAATTGGGCGCGTACTGAACATCCCGGTTACCACACGCAATGGAAGAGGGGTTGGCTCAGGCGAACTGCTCGCCTGGCTTCCATTTGTACGTCGTAACAGGAAGCCTTTGTGAATACCCAATTGACTTCACTTTTGCACTAGCCCGACCACAATCCTCAAGTCAGCGCCCCTGTATGGGCACTTCACAAGAGGAGGGTGTGGCATGCGGCTATGGGCGTGTTGCTCAAGCCTTTTGCGGATGCCTCAGAGAGTGGGATATATCGCATCATGGCTGCGTATAACAATGAGGTCTGGAGGATTTATCCTACCATCCTTACGCTTTCAGCCGATCTGGAGGAGCAGTACGTGTTGAATGACTATGCCATACATGTTCTAACGTTGTACAGGTCAGTGATGGGCCTCACGCGTGGATCAACCGCGAACAAGCCCTGTCCTGTTTGTATGGCAGATAAAGCTACGCAGCATCACTTCATTGACAATGTGCCTCGACGCAACTCTACCGACACAAAGGATCGCTATGTCAAAGCTCAAGACATCTCCAATAAGAAAGAGCGCGACAAGTTTTTCCAGAAATACGGGGAACGTGACATGGAGGTATCCTTAATGCTGACTTTACTATGTTAATTGGTGTACTCAACGTCTGTCAGAATTGTTTCTGGGTAATCGACGGCTTTGATGTCTATTGCGCCCTCCAGTTTGACCGACTGCATGTGTGCCACGACGGCCTACTTGGCCAACATTTTCTGCCCTCCTTTGTTTATCATATACACCTGTTGGAAAGGAAGACCCCTAAGGTTCGTATTGGTACTTACGCCGCTATCGCAGACTGTCTGTGCGTATACAACCACATTCTTTCGTATTTTCAGCACTGAATATGTACTACAGGCTGGTTGCCTTTCCACGTTGGCGGGATATGACCCACTTTGTTAGTGGCTTCACCAATATGACCTTCAACGACGGCACAAAGTTCTTGCATGTTATGACTGTGCGCAGCCTTACCACCGCTAATAAACTGTAATTCTTATCATTTCTTTTAGCAAGTTAACTACACGCTACCCTCGATTTTAACACCCACCGCTGATTTGGCTGGATACACTCTACTCCGTGCGCACCGCCACTTCCTTGAGTTCGACATGTTCATTGGCATGGAGGTGCATTCGGAGCGGACTATTGCAGCTGGGCGTCGCGTAGCCCGGCGTTTCTCTGATATGCTACAAGTGTGTGGATCATTAAATTCCTTTTTGGGAATGTTTTAACAATGATATTAGGAGTATGAAGCTCTGGTCCGACCCAACGGCGATGAGGACGAAGACGAAGAGCTCATGGCTGCTCCGCCTACCCAAGCTGTCCAGCAGCCAGGCTTATCCAAAAGTGCCCGGCGCACAGCTGCCAACCGGGCCAAAGGCGAGAAGCTGAAGCCCCGTACTAAGAACTGGGCATTCCCAAAGGCTCATATGGTTCAGCACGCGTTTGACGATGTTGAAGATGCAGGTGCTAGTCGGAATAACAACACAAAGCACGGTGAAAAGATGCACGGTTCGTTCAAGAATATTTATCAGCGGACAACAAATTTCAAAGACGTTGAGGAGCAGGTATGTGGATCTAGTCTAACTACTACTCATTACGCCAATTAAACGCTGGTCAGATTCTTCGCATGGATCGCTATCAACATGGGGTCAATGTTATCAAGGAGGAAATCGACCTGTATGATGCACAAATGGCAGCAATCGTTCAAATTCTCAGTGGCGACGAACAAGCACAAGGGACGGAGGGCTTGGTGGACTCTGCAGTAGACACACATGTTTCTGTGCAGAGTCCCGAAGGCAACGGAGCTGGTATTACAACTCTATCCGGCCTTTCCAACGACTTTCCCAAGGATGCTGCATTCGTCGGCTTTGCAGCGAAACTTAATGCATGTGTTCGACTTCTCTTTGAAGACAGCACCCTCTCCTTCTCTGCTAATGATACGGTCAGTGCACAGCTCTGCTTGCCCATTTCCCATTTTTCTAATCATGCGCAACAGATTCAACGCTACGCATCGATGAAGGTCAACTACGAGCACGAAGTTGATGGGCGCACTGCAGTTGACTACCTCAAATGCACCCCTCTGTTTTATCGACACCCGCGCTATGACTGTGGCCTCTTCCATGATGAAATGGGTGTGTTTTTTGCGCGTCTAGTCATGATTTTCAGCGCCAATGTCGCTGGAAGCGAGGGCCCCGTTCTCCTTGCACTCGTACATCCTTACACTCAGCGCCCCAAGAGCACCAACATCGACCGCGACAACAACAAGAGGGCCGCAAAGGCTAGACGCACTATTCTCACCGACAAAGAGCTTCGCCGCTACCGCGTTCGACCGGCACCTCGTGGAGAGTCGATTGTTGTGCCATTACGGTCGATGATTCGTGGTGCTGTACTTGTTCCCGACTTTGGCGTCAAAATGCTGCCTAAGGAGATCTTACAGGCTAAGGACAGGGGTGCGTTAGACGCGCTGTTAGATGACCCTAAGCTGCTCTACAAAGACAGGGAGTATCTCGTCGTGGACCTCATTGACGCCGACATGTTTTTGCGTATGTCACAGATTAAATACATCGGGCAAACAGTCACCCATGCACCCTACTAGCTACTCATCTACTACTCATACATATCAGGTGTACCAGACAAGTATCGAATGATTCTTTCCGCCTCCCGATGTCATTAGGTATTGTGGACCTGATAAGACCTTGCTCCGACCTGATAAGACGGATCAAAGTCGTATCCGATCCGACATTTGACAGAGCGGCCAACCCGCCCAACTGGGACCCGATACGAAGACACAGACCTCATATAAGGTACAGCTAAGCGTATAAGATCGCCAAAAGAGCGAACGGAGCGGTGATTCGCATCAGGGGTTCCAAAGCTTATATGCCCCCCATCAGGCGCCAAACCTTATATGCCCACTTTACTTTGTCCGACAAGCAACGGCGTCCCTTTCCTCAAAATGTCCCATACTGATCACGAGCGTGCCCTCTTTGAACTACCTGATGGTAGGGAGTACAAGTGGGATGTGCGTATGCTCACTGGCGCAACATACCCATGCATACTTACTCACCTCCCCTTGCGTGCTATAGGACTACAAAGTCGTCTGCAAAGAAAGCCCCATCGCCAAAGACGAGATACCATGGTACCTCACTAACCGTGCTTTCAAAGGTGACTGGATACCTCCCCTTCTGTGGCTTGGCTGGCGCATGGGGCCCGACAACGCCTTCCTTGACTTTGTCAAACGTAATGACCCAGGCTCACTCATTCTCGTTGGCTATGGCGAGGATAAAAAGCCAGGAACCCCCTCTTTCTTTAACTTTCAAGACAATCTTCATCAAAAACTCCAGCTTTCAGAGGCCGAGCGGGAGATCCTGGATCTCGAGGCCATAGTGGATGTCGACAGGGATGGGGAAGTGTCGTGGATACTTGTTGTGGGAAATAACAGTCGAAACCACATGCTATCCGACGAGCTCATTCAGAGAGTCAAAGAGGCGGCCAAATTTGAGGAAGAGCCACAGTGGTGGCTCGATGAAACATCCTGGTATTGGCAGCCGGGTCCAAGTGGGTGTTTCGCGCATTTCGCACCCGTTGTATCTGTTCACTGACGTACGTACTGCAGGGCACCCGGGACGAGCACAATTTGCGAGGGAAGTCCAGACTGGCAGGTTCTGGCGCCGACCGGTGTGACAGTAATTGTATATCAATCCTTCCTTTTTTCCTCATCAATTCTGCATTTTCAACAATTTATGCTTGTTGCCACCAACTCTCTCATGCCCTGAGAGTCTGCTCGCGCTGGATGAATATCTTGCGTTTGAGTCCCACTCTCTTTGATATTTGAGAAGACGCATTTGAGGTCCGTCGGTAGATGTTCACAAGCCAATTCCATCCTCGCTTGACTAATCGCCAAGCTCTCGACGCCGTCTTTCTCGCCGCCCGCGGGACCCGTTGATCCCTGAAAGGTTATCCCCCGACCACCTGGCATGGAGGCGCGGGAACGATGCCAAAAGAAACATATGCTGCCCTACGCAAACACCTAAATAAAAGCATTGTAAAGTGAGGTTGCGATCGGTTGAAAATGCAAATGAAACGTTAGACGACGACCACTAGCACGAACCTCAGTGGTAGCCCCGCCTTTCCGCAATGCCGGAGTCTGACGACGAGCGCTTCCTCTTTATACCACCTGGCAAAAACGGATATAGATGGGATGTGCGTAAACTCACGATGTGTTTGCGACTCTGAAGCTCACTGTTCGAATGATAGGACTTCAAGATTTTGTGCAAGGACTGCCCCATACCCAAAGACGAGCTTCCCGTGTACCTAGCCAACAGCATGGTCAGTGAGAAATGGATACCTCCCCTTCTGCGACTAGGTTGGCGGATTGAGTCTACCAACAACACCTTCATTAACTTCATCACACGTAATCACCCGGAATGTATCGCTTACAACAAACCGGGTGGCCCGCCGAGCCATGTCTACTCACTTTTGAGATTCCGATATAAACACCGCGAGGAACTCCCCAATGCTGAGCAACAGCTGAGCAAGAGCTTCTAAATATCCGCTGCATAGTGGACGATGGCAAGGCCAAAACTGTTCTTGCATTTGGAAGCAACATGCTACACGAAATGCTCTCCGACGAGCTCATCCACAAGGTTATTGAGGCGGCGAAATTCGAGGCCGAGCCAATGTGGTGGCTCGATGTCAAATTCTGGTTTTGGAAAGCTGGTCGAGGTGAGTGAACAGCAAATACTTGGGCTATTGACGTTAACTCGAGCATTGCAGAGAATCCGGTACAGGATGACTTCATGGACCTGGTCAGATATGGTATCACAATGGCACCTCCAGAGTAACGTTGCCCTTGTAGATCTCTTCCCGCTTCATTCTTCTCTAATCTACATATAAGTTCGATGAACAGTCTGCGACGTGCGAGAAATATTTTGTGTGTTCCCATTATCTCTTCATCTGTTCGGGCAGCACCTTGGCGCTCCATGACCGTCAGGCTTCAGCTCGGCTCTACAGAGGGAGTTACGCCATTCTCTGTCGTCGCAATTCGGTCTGTGATTCGTCAAATGTCTGTATAGGCAAAGGCGAAGTAAGAGTGGTACGAACCAACATCGCAGTCGAGGTACCGGTGACCGAGCTCGATTCAGTTCAGGATGGAACGTCTCGCAAATGAAGTTGTAGTGGCCTTCTCTCTCTTTGCCTGGAGGTCTGAGGATGCCCGTCAGCGCTCAGCATATGAAAAGACGAGAAAAAAGCGACGCACAGTGCATTGGCGACGAAATCATATCCAAGAGCGGCGCGACCGGCTTTCTCCGCCATGACAGGACATTACTCGAGTTGCTTTTCGCTGTACGCGTATTCCCAAAAGGATGCCAGTCGGTCATCGCGTCCTGTTCAGCGTCCGCCAACCCCGATTCTCGTTGCCCGCAAGCGTAGACCCGATGCGCTCATCGTCCCCGGTAGGTTGAGGCGAGGCGGTCAAGCTTGCGCGCGCCCGCCATTATTTGTGACCTCAGTTATCCACATAGTTCGCGCGCTGCTTGGTGAGCTCATTCGAGACTTGAACTACCTGAAGATGCGGTGTCAGCATTCGTCTGGGGCAGCAACCGGGAAACATACTCATCTGCGAGCTCGCTGGTCGTGGCTTCGAGGATATCAAGAGCTCGAGGAATAGCGGGAATGCGATTCGGTGATGGGCAATAGAGGAATATAGTGGTCGCCGCTTTGGCTATGCCCTTGGCTGGATCGATGGGGCTCACTGAGCAAGATGTGAGTCCAGCATAGGGTGAGCACAAAAGTAGGAACATACAGCGCGATTCGAAAACAGAGTGTGCGCGATAATGGTTGTCCGGCGCGCGTGTGAAAGGAGGACAGGACTGCGTACGGCAAGTCATACGGTGTTTATGGAGATATCTGGGTGGTCTGTATGCATTGGAATTGTCGAGAGACCGCTTTTGCGAGGGCCTCGTCGTTGATGGCATCGTCCTTGGACACGCTGTCCCCGCAACTTGGCGATTTGGTGTTAGAGGTGGTACTCGAGCTGCCAATCTGGTATCGTTGCAAGGAGACGAGGATACTGAGAGGCATCTCCGAGGCGCGTTGTGTTGTGGTCCCCGCGCGCGGGCGCCATCTGTTTCACAATAAGAATGGCTGGAAGTAGTGCGAAGAGGGAGACGCACCTTGGCACAACGCAACAGAGTATCATCCCAAAATTGATCCCCGTTGCCGCCAGATCACCGCATTCAAGGTGGTAGTCGATTCGGCGCAATTCGAGAGAACAAGCGGGCTGCGGTATAGCGCTTTGGAGTCTACTTACGTCTGTTAGAAGCTTGGAGACAACCATGCTTGAGCGCTCACCAGGCCTGTAAATGCGTCCCCCTACGGTCCAAAATGTAGGCCAAATCGTATGAGGCAATAGGATTGCTGCCCGTTCGCTATGTAGTCGCAGTACTTGTTGTCATAGACTGGCCAACGCAGACCACGTTCCACACGGCATTGATTTGATTGGCAGTGGGACCCTGCTATGCAAGCTCTATCGTGTGCGAGGTTTGATGCAAGAAGAAATCCGAGGGGAAACAGAGATCATCACGGTAGGAGGAGAGTGAACTCGAACAATGGCGGTTGGTCCTTGATCGCGTCCTGACCCTAACCATATGCCCAGCTTGCGGGAGCCAAGTTGAAGTTGATAACTTACATAAACCACCCGTCGACGCGATGCCATAAACTTAAATAATATTTGGTTTAAATCACGCGTATACTCCTGAAGTATTTGAAAGCTTATCCCGAACGATGGGGTGAATGAAAAATCTGGCGTCGTATCTGAGCTCACAGTATGTATGTCGCGAAAAACAGATAAGCACAGTCCGTCAATCAAGCTGTGTCTTCCACACATAATCTCTCCCTTTCTCCAAGCCTACGTATGTTGATTGAGTTCTGCAGTTATTGCGCAAGAGGGAGAAGCAGACGAACCATTTTCTGCGAGGAACGCTCTCAGCTTCTCCTCAAACTCGCCCTCTACGAACTTTGGCATCTCATCCTCCGGCATCCCGAGATATCCGCCCCTCAAAAACTGTCCTATATCGCATCAGCGCCGTCGCATCGACTATGTATCTGAAAGGCCCGGCTTACCTTGTGTGCAAATGAGAAGCTTGAAAAACAGATGATTTTCGCCCGTCAAAGCCACCTCTATAATCCAATCCTTATCCTTCTTCTCAAGGTGCTTGAAGAACGGATACAAAATGTTTTCTATGCCTGAGCAGTCCAAATGCGGCAGAAGCTCCCAGAACAAGGGATGGTAGAGGGACTGGAAGAGCTTGTTCGCCACATCCACCGACTCGATGACATATCCTGCGCGGCAGATTTGACGAGGGAAGCGGCGCTTGAGCTGAGCTTTAGAATAGATAGATAGGTCTCGCTTGTTAGGGTTCACAGACGCGTCGCCTTTGTAGTCGATGACGATGACTTTCTCTGCCCGGCGGCGCATGGTGGTTTTTGGTTCAGTTGAGATTCAATTGTCCGATTTCATTATCCTAGAGAACGCGAACGGGCTGTCTTCGATCGCGTCCTAACCCTACAAACCAGCTGCTCAGAGCTGCTCAAAGCTTCCTCCTCCTCTAAGCGGCGACTACAAGCCAAACGCAAGCGTGAATATTTCAATGTCATCAAGAGTTATATTCCTTTCGTTCATCAGTTTGAGTTGTTCGCGAAACAAGTAAAGATTTAGAATGATAGCTGCTCGACGACTAAATGTTATGGGCTTACAGGCCCCAGGGTTTGCATTATAAAGATGAAAGATTTAGCGTCGTATCTGAGTTTCAGTTGTGTACAGTAGTCGCGGGGAACAGTCAATCAAGCTGTGTCTTCCACACATAATCTCTCCCTTTCTCCAAGCCTAGTACGTTGATTGAGTCCTGCAGTTATTGCGCAAGAAGAAGAAAAACGGACCATTTTCTGCGAGAAACGCTCTCAGCTTCTCCTCAAACTCGCCCTCTACAAACTTTGGCATCTCATCCTCCGACATCCCGAGATATCCGCCCCTCAGAAACTGACCTATAGCGCATCAGCGTCGTCGCAATATCGACTATGTATCTGAAAGGTTCGGCTAACCTTGGGTGCAAATGAGAAGCTTGAAGAATAGGTGATTTTCGCCCGTCAGAGCCACCTCGATAATCCAATCCTTATCCTTCTTCTCAAGGTGCTTGAAGAACGGATACAAAATGTCCTCTATGCCTGGACAGTCCAAATGCGGCAGAAGGTCCCAGAACAAGGGATGGTAGAGGGACTGAAAGAGCTTGTTTACAACATCCACCGACTCGATGACATATCCTGCGCGGCAGATTTGACGAGGGAAGCGGCGCTTGAGCTCAGCTTTAGAATAGAGAGATAGGTCTCGCTTGTTAGGGTTCACAGACTCGTCGCCTTTGTAGTCGATGACGATGACTTTTTCTGCCCGGCGGCGCATGGTGGTCTTTGGTATAGTTGAGATTGAATTGTCCGGTTTCAATCGCCGGTCCCGAAGCTGCTTAGGCAAACTGCGGAACACTTCAAGTTACTCAAGAGTCAAACTTACTAGAGGGCTCGGCGGCGAATCTGAAGCGCGTGTCCGACTACTCTTCATCGGAAGTGCCGCATGCAGTGGAGAGTACGTCCCCATCGAAGGGATGCTCAGGCGTGTTATGGAATGACTACAATATCTATATATCTATGGCACTCAATCCTGGAAAAAAATCATGCGCAACTTTACAAGTGTGTCTCACATAAACATATGATATGAGCGCAACTTTCATAGGTATTGCGGCAGTATTTGGGTTTGTTTTCATAGTGTTTCCTCAAATAGTTTCACAAAAAGGTAGCAAATGCGCAACTTGAACCCGGTATGCATCTGCAAAACTTCTGTGTAGCCCTTGCGAAACTATCCCGCGACCTTCGCGAACCTGCCAACACCGTTTTGTGTATAAGTACAAGATAACACGGTCAAAGTTGCGCGAACGATGCCGCGGTACGGCTTGTAACCCTAAGGACGTTTATTGACTAAGGTTATCAACTT
>KN880641.1:0-42908 GCA_000934385.1 Cylindrobasidium torrendii FP15055 ss-10
GTTGGGCGCTACCTGATGGCCGATCACTTTCGGCAGCGGGAACTGGGCACACATGTCCCCAGGTCGGGAACTGGGCACACAGTGTATACCCGTCGGGAACTGGGCACACAGTGTGTACCCGTCGGGAACTGGGCACACTTAGTCGGGAACTGGCTACGGCCGCTACCAAGGTGTTTACCCCTCGTTTGAATAAATTTCGATTTTCCGTGAATTTGACTTAGCACTTTGCACAAAAGTGCGGAAAACTTGTCAGACGTCCTGCGTGTGAGCCTTTCTTCCAAGCACTACCAGACCACCTACGTTCGGAAGCTATGATGATGCGCATTACGTTGAGATCATCGTCCCGAGACTTGTTTTTTTGACCCCGCGCCCTCCCGCCCACCGCCGCCGCCGAAAGGGCGGGATTCCAAAAAAGTTGGCGCGTTTGTCCCAATCGATGCGCATTACATTGAAACCTGCTTATTAGATATTTTAGAAACTTTCTAGCTCATCGACGTCGCTGCGCCCGACATATTCTCGCAGATGAGAGCTGCTTTCTATAAACACGTTGCGGACAAGAACATAGCATTATATATAGTATCTCAGTACGCCTAAATATTTTCGTGATTTATTGTTGTCTCATTCCTTCACAATGAGAAACTCAGTCTCGAGCACGGCGGGAAAGGCGCGCAAGAGTGATTGCGGTGATGGCAATGATGGCACTTGGCCAAATCTGGTTTGCATCGCGCCCAGATCTCATCCAGATCTCCGGCCTTCCCTTTTCGTCGCTTGGGACTGCTCTGGAGGCAAGTTTTGTCGAGTTGTGTTCGAATTGGCGTGATAACGTCTAAACACCTCTAGTTAGGGGGTGGGCGACCATGGTTCCCATCCTCTAACTGGGGCCGCCATGTGGGTCACACTGGTGGTCCAGGTCAATCCGAGTTCAAGGCCATCCCTTTTTGGGAAATGCCTGTAGGCCAATCCGGAACGCGGACCCGGGCTTTGACTTTGCTGCAAGCGCGCCCAGCGCGCCCTCGTTGCCTACTGTTGGACTCGTGCGGCCGGCTCAAGGTGTCTGTAATTGGATATGAGAATGTATGGACCACCCGTGCTGAGGATGCTCCGTCTAAATCCCATGCTGTATACCCTTTCATGGCTGTATGTAGTATCTAAATACTGAACCCCCGGGCGCGTGGCGAAGCCGCGTGCAATCCCATTCTCAGTGACTGAATAGGTTTGAAGGATGTGCACGAGTGGACTGACACCATTACTGGTCACAAAGACTGCCAGCTATTGCGGCTATTTATCTAAATACATACTTATCATTCTGGCTGGAATAGCTATGTAGATAGAGCAGAACTAATACGCGATATTCAACAATGGTCACCATTTTTCTACTTGGGTTATTCAAGCTTCGAGTTTGTGTACATCTCATTATAAAAGCTAATTGCTTGTTATCTACAAAGACAAAGCCTCATTTTCCTTTGTCTCTAGTAACTCCCGACTCTCGCGACTTTCACATCGCGCTTGTTTGATGCTACTCTATGATTCCGATGAGTAACCTCGACTTGGTATCAACTTTTGGCTTGACAGGTTAGTCTCGACCCCAACATCAAGATTTCTACAACGCTACTCAACTACTCATGCTCCGAAAGTACCGATCCCTTTCAACTACTCGAGTCGTATAGGAACAATTCTTATATATATATATGTATAGCAAACATCCCGTCAATTCAAGGTTTATTGTCTGTTTAAGAGAGACTATCTGACATCTGATATATAGATAAGGTTTGGCTCACGCCGCCTGCGGCCATACCCCCCACTCATTCATGCTCCTACGATCGATATTGCTCCAAGAGAGTCCATATTACTTGACGCAATGCGAGCATGTGGGGCGGTATATGCTACGACACCCCAAGCTCGCAAATTCACGGACGACACAATCATGAAGGCTATTCGCAGTATGGGATCAAATATGGTATTCTCGTCATGCGCTATGTTTTTTCCAAGTTAACCGTTCTTACAGGCGTCCTCAGGTGAATGGACGTCCAAACATGACGACTTGATTATCGCGACAGTGCTGCTCCAATTCCTTTGTATCCATCACGAGTCGAGAGCTATGAGGAACATGGGAAAGTCTGCCCACGATCAACTCTTCCAAGTGAGAGGTTATAGATACGCTGTTGTAGCTGAGTACTCAAAGGATCGAAGATTATGGATTCTTGGCAGATCTTCGAGCGAGTCAAGACATGGACGCAGCGATGCAGGCCCGAGGCATTGAATGCCCGAGACGTTGATGAGGCTTGGACAGACTGGGCACGGTGTGAATCGCTCAGACGGTAACTACACCCATCCGCTCCATACGCTCTATTGACATACTCATACACAGAGCAATCATGGCGGCCTTCATCGAAGAAGGTTGTATGCTCTGCTGCCTATCTGTGGCACCATCATCTCGTGGACACGCCGACTACGAGTTCAATCTCACCTGCGACGATGCCCTTTGGCAAGCACGCAGCGCCGCGGAATGGCGCCGAATATGGCGCACAGCACGATCACCTTCGATGGCACTCACAGGTACACCCAGCCAACTGGCATCTAGACAGCTCAGTCGACGTGGGGCCCTGTTCGAATCTCGTGTGCCCACAGCGCTGAACCTACATCCAATGGACCTTTTCTATCTCATCCATACGCTCCTCCGCGAGATTTTGGAGCGCGCATCCGTCTCTTGGAGGCCTGATGCACCAGAGGAGACAGCGGTGGCGATGGCGGCTCTCCAGGTTGATTTTCGTGCCGCACTTAATATTTGGATGGCGTTGTGGAAATCAGCCACTGAGTCGCTGCCTGCCGACTACCAAGCGCCCTTCTTCAAAAATGCGCTGCCATTCTACTGGCTGACACAGGTCATTCTTTCCGCTCTGCAGTACGGTGATGTGTTGCATCTCATCGAGATGGGGGACAAAAGAGTATTCGTTATGGACGCCTGGTTGCAGCGTATCAGGCTCTTCATTCGCTCGAGAATAAACCGGGAGGAGATGTGGGCTGAAATGGCATCGGTATGTCAAAGGATCGCAGACTCTGACGACCATTTCCCTTTGGTTGGCGGCTTCGCAACATTCTTGTTAGACAAAGATCCGACATTCACGAACTAACCCCTACACATTATATATACAAAACCAAACCCATACACACCATTATCGACATAAGCCACGGCTGTGAATACAGTACACATTACTCCGTATCGAATCCTTTAGTGCTCGACAACTGTCGCACGCTGCTGATACCAACGAGGAGCGAGTTACCCTCTGGCACCAACTGTCCGTCTTGTACAAACAATATTTCAACTAGCTTGCCCATATCCTCCAATGCAAAGTCCTCCATCTCCTCGATGAGCATCAGCTCCTCGTCCTCGTCCTCGTCTTCCGGCGGTGTCCTCCCTTTCCGTCTTTCCGCTAACCAGCTAACCTGCTTTTTTATCGCATTGATGATCCCCACACGCACATCGGGCTCCAGCGGTGCACCCGCCTGGACCGAAATCTTTAAGCAGTCCGATATGCTCTTGAACAATGACGCTACGAATCCAGGATCACGCTCCTGTCCAACACACTGCACCAGTTGTGCATACGTCGCATGCACCATGGGTGGTGTTAGCGTCCCGGACGTTCCACCTGCGTGCAGCAGGACCGGTAAAAGCATCGCACACGCCTCCCGTACGCCATCGTGGAAATAGAACTTGAGTCCGTTGAGCGCGACCTCTAAGCTCGAAGCCACCCAGGGCCCGAATTTCCCTTGAAGTGTCGATGCGTGGATGAGCATAGTCTCGAGCGCCTGGCATTTTTCCTCAAGCCCTTGGGTCCGTACAGAGAAGAGCTGGTCGTCCATGGGGATGACGTCCCAGCCTGGTGTCGGTGCAGGGTTCGCGTCAGGCGAGGAAGGTGCATCTGCAAGGGTCAATGATGGGCTCTTGGTCGTGCAGATGAAGCATACCATATACGCTGACGTCCGCTTTTTTGCTGGCCATCGACAACAAACCAGGCATCACCACAGGAAGGTAGGGTTCGAACTCGCTGCCCATAGCCTGACATATTTTGGCCCACGTCGCCATGAGATAGTGCGCCAGTTGCGTGTCCTGGGGGTCTGGTGGAAGTTCTGAGGAAGGATCAGTCGAGTACTGTGGGTACAACACAGAACGAACTTTGGATTCGAATGAGCAGCTCAACGAGTGTACTTGCATCCGGTCGGAAGACATCTGGGCCCACCGCAATGGCTACATACACCGTCAGCATCCTCACTGCATACGAGCAGCGAAAAAACAAACCGATGAGTCCAGCACACTCCATCGCCTTGTTCCGCATCCTCTTGTACTCGCTTGTGTCCGCATTTCGAAGCACATTCAGAAGCAACGGCATAATCACTGAGTAGTGCTTTTTCCGGCTATTCAGCAAAAAAAACGCACAAGGAGCCGGTAACCCAAACACACCTTGCCAAAGGTACGCTCGCTGGCATCCGCGACCATTGCAAGAGTTGTGACCGCTTGCTCCTGCACATACCGCGCCTCGGTCTCCGATGTCATAAGCTTGAGTAACCGTTCAACAATGGAGTCGAGGTAGGGTAGCATCGTGTCGCGCTCGACGCCCTCGCAGAAGTTGATCAGCGCCGCGGCGGCATGGGAATGTACGCTAAACACAATGTCAGTCGGTGAACAAGGAAAGAATGGATAGAGTTGTACCGAGGTTCGGGATCTTCGAGCGTTGGGATTAGGACGTTGAGCAGATGTCCGTAATGGGCCTCCTCCATGAGGTCAGCCATGTCCGTGCAAAGTTGGCCACTATTCCGAGGAGGTCAGTCGGATATCCGCTAGCCGAGAGGAGTAGCACCTACACGCATTGGCAGGCAGCCCAGCGCACCCTGGGATGGGTGTCGGCGAACGTGGGAGTAACCAATCTACAAAAGGTGAGGCGGCCGACAACAAAACAATCAAGAGGCACATACTTGACAACATTCGTCAGTTCACTCTGCATAGTCTAGACACTCGTCAGCTAAGATACACAAAAAGATAGGATGGATAGATTACCTTGCCCGTGCCCTCGGCAATGGCAGCTATTGCCATGAGCCCCGCATGTCGTGATCGCCAGTCGTAGTTGGCGAGCATAGCTGGGATGAACTGGAATGCAGGAGGGAGAACAGCAGCGCCGCCCAGTGCAATTGCAGTGCGATCCAAGGATTGCTCGTAGCTCGTGGGCGCCGAATCGTCTGCATCCGTCGACCCTGTTGAAGGCTGGTATAGTAACCGGGGCATAAGCATCTAGAATTCAGAAGGAGGCCGCACACGTACGTCCTCGCGAAGCCATTCCATTGTACTGTCCATGTCGTCGGCATAGTCACCCATGCCTTCGAGGCAGGCGCGGACGAGAAGAGGGACCCAGCCTTCGACATTGCGCACCATACTTGGTTTTGCTTCCGTTAGACTGACCATCATCTCGAGCGCGGCGAGTCTGAGCTCCTGCTGGTCCTCACTATCGGTCTCCTCGGCTTCTTTACGTTCAGCCGGTGGAGGAAATGTAAAAGGCTGCTTCATTGTTGGCGTAGGGCCACTTTCTGCGGATGGGAGGACGAGGTTCGGCATGATTGAGAGGAGCGCCGGGAGATGAATTGAAAACAAGACTGGATGGGTCGAGCACAGAGGCGTAAGCGATTGGATGAACGCCGTAAGCTTTGCGTGGGGCGCGGATGGTAACGTCTCTAGGACTGGGTACATTAACGAGAGCGATTGGGCCAGCTGGGTGGCATCGGCAGCGGTGAGGTATTGAACGGATGCTTGCAGAGTCGCTAGTCGAACATCTGGGGAGGAATCTTGGAGCCCACTGCGGAAGACGTTGAGGACGGCGTCGGTCTGGAGGTCCATGACAAGATTCGGGCATCCGGCGAACACGGTGAATGCGGTTTCGCGCATGGGTGCATCGTTATGGCGCGCCATAGCAAATGTTTGGGCCTGGAGGGCGTGCCATGGGCGGCCGCGGGACATGCCTTTGTTCGCCAGTTCGCAGACAGAGTCCACCGATTTTCTGCGTACATCTTGGATGGGTTCGTGGGATAATGAGTGTAGAAGCAGGCGCTCGAGCGTGTCCAATGTCTGGCTAGATAGCTGGTCGTACAGACTGAGTCGAGGGTACGTGTTGGCGGTCGCACGGAACAACAAGCGGCGGAGGAGGACAAGGGAAAACGACCGCATCTAGATGGTCAATAAGATCAACACCGTCCAACAGGCTATGCACACACCAGGTCTGTCTCTGCCATTATCGCATACTGAGCCAACGCCTGCAAATAAAGCTCCGGGGTCGACGCGAGCCGCTCGTTGACAGTCTTCTCTGCACTGGAATGGTTGATTAGATTCCGTTTCCGCTGTCCAACGTCGAGACGCACTTGGATCGGATCTCGTTGTCGCCGAGAACGAGATTGGAGAGCAACTGCGTTAGTTCTGCAGTAATCTCTGGCGGTACACTTGACTCCATGGATGATGATCGACTAAATCCAAGAGCCAAATATCGTGAAAAAGGCCATGAATGCCGGGCCGATGGTCCGAAATGCATATGCGTGGCGGCTACCAAGAAAGAGGGCGAGCTTGGTCAGTTTGGTTTCAGAAGAAGCCGGACGGCAGCCGGACGGAGAGACGAGGCAAACAGGCTGTAGTGACGAACAGCATGTCGTCAGAAGGTTGCAACTGGACCGCATAGGTAAATCGCAGCCCAAGTGGGTTATAATTTAACACAATCACCTTTCTCATCCAAGAAACAGTCGATACAACGGATTATGGATTATAAGACGAATGAGAAGAGATGGACGAGAGAGAACATAAGTTGGGTGTGTTAATGCGATTTGAGGCGCGGGCAGCCTTCCCTCCTGGGAAACATTCTGTATGAATTGGATGTATGCTATTCAGAATAGAGTGTATTAGGCGCAGGACAATGTTTGCAAACTCGGGGCCACTGGCCAAAGAATCAAGGCTAAACTATGGCCAAAGTAAGGTCAAATTGAGGTGAAAGTTTGAGGTGAAAGCGAGGCCAAATTAAGATGAAAGTGAAATCAAATGGAGACGATAGGAAGGCAAAAGGATAGCGAAAAATATGCAAAAATAAGTCGAAAAGCCGCTGTTTCTGCACGTACTTCTCCATCCAGAGGTCCCATGTTGTGCTAAACCAGCATTTCAACGAATTCGGGCGGCATTGCTCTCAAAAGGCACGTTCATGCAACTCAACCTGAAGCCAAATCGCGGCCACCTTGAGGTCAAATCGCGGTCAACCAAAGTCAGATCGCGGCCAACCTGAAGTCAAATTGCGGCCAAATTGCGACCTGACTTTTGGCCAATCTACCCCGAGTTTGCAAACATTGTCCTGCGCCTAATACACTCTAATGATTAAAAGATGGATACCATCCAAAAGATGTCCCAAGGCTTTACCAGGTGCTCGAGTCTTCGCACAACAAGACTCACTAGGCGTCGTGCAACAGCCGGCAAGCCTATACCTATACAAACCTGGGGTTGCTGCTCGCTGTAAATTTAGACAAAACCTTATGGGAACGCATCCGTGAGTCGCCTGACCTTTTTGGACATTGCACGCTTATGTAACAATGCATTCTGAACGGTGCACAAGAAAGGCATAGAAGGTCGAAGATCCGGGTCGGTTACTTGCGTTCGAGTCATGACTGAGTATCCCGAGCGTGGGAAGCCTTTCATAGAAATGGTGGTCAGCATCAGAGTGAACAGCGTCCTTCCTGAGTCCTGACATGTACTTACTTAGCACGGACGCGTCGACGCGACAATCACGTGAATGATCGCCGGCCGGCCCCGGAGTCTGCCTGGCGCCACGATTGAATTTTCCCTTCTGAGACCTGATGGTCATGAACGATGCGTCTAAAAGCTTATATTTCATTCTTCCATCGGAAAAGATAGAGCTTGGCTCGAGTGTTCTTACTTTGCTTTGATTTGTCGCTGCATAGCTTGCTCATAATGTCTCTGAAGATGGGCGAGAAGTTTGTTATTCCAGATAAGTCGCGCCGCAGAGCATCAATCAACGGTATGTACAGATATATGCACAGTCAGTCTAATATCGTAAAGGGCAATCTTAGTGGTCAAGGTGTAACGCCCGGATGCGAGGTACACTGAGTGCGCCTTGCCCAGTTTGTGTACACGGTGCACCACCCCAACGTCGTCGGGCGGGGGCATATCCACATCCAAATGGCTCGAGTGCGCTGTTGACCACAAGCTGAAGAGTATCCTGGCTATCTACCACATGCGCACACTTCCTTGCTGCCGTGAAACGTCCCATCTATGTTCCCGAGAGCCGCCTCCATATGCGCTCTTTCTTCACCATAAATACTCAGCTCACGCATCGTAAACAAGAAGAATCCCTCCCCCTCGTTTCTCTGTCTTCACAATGCAGCTGCTGTCTGTCCTCGTCGCCCTGGCAGTCAGCGCCCCGGCATTAGCACAAACACTGCCCCTCAAGACACAGAGCAGATTAGACGCGGACGACAACCGTGTCAAGTTCCGCTGTATCAACTGGGCAGGGCATGGAGAAACGAATATCCCAGAAGGCCTACACAAGCAGTCCATCGACCACATCGCCGACTTCATCAAAGACCAAGGCTTCAACTGCGTTCGCCTCACCTACTCCATCGACCACGCCCTAAACCCAGATGTCAGCGTGAAGGATTCCTTCACCTCTGCGGCGGACTCGGCTGGGGTCGATGTAGGGCTGTTTGATGATTTGTACGCTCGAGTGGTGGAGAAGAACGCGTTTGTCAAGGGCGCGACAACGCAGGATGTCTTCAGCGCTGTGATCTCCGCCCTCTGGGATCGCCAGGTCATGACCATCTTGGATAACCATGTCAGCAAGGCCAGCTGGTGTTGTGAGTCGTCTTTCCACTCACTCAATCATCAAGAAAACTCACTCGGCTGATCGTTCAGGTAATATCGACGACGGGAATGGCTGGTGGGACGAGGCCTCTGGCTACATCGCTATCAACAGTCAATATTTTAACACTGCGGAATGGCTTTCTGGACTCGAGGCGATGGCGACATGGGCCACCTCCCAGACAGGCGTCGTCGCCATGTCTCTCCGCAACGAGTTGCGTCCGTTTCCTGCGCTTCAAGACATGGACGGTCACGACGACTGGTTCAACTTCGTCGGCCAGGGTAGTACACGCGTCCACGAAGCGAATCCTGACGTTCTCGTCATCGTCGGCGGCACGCAGTCTGCGACAGACCTCGCGTTCATCCGCGAACGCAACTTGGACTATTCGGGGTGGGCGGGGAAGCACGTGTGGGAAATGCACGCATATTCGTTCACCGTGACATTCCCGAACCCCAGCAATAGCTGCGATGTGCGGACAAATGAATATGGGCTGTTCGATGGGTTTTTGTTAAAGCAAGATGAGGAATATACGGCGCCGTTGATCATTACGGAGTTTGGCGTCGGATTGGAGGGTGGGCCAAACGATGGGTTAAGCGACGAGGATAAGAGTTATCTCGACTGCCTTGTGGGATGGATGAAGGGCAACGACATGGATTGGGCATTGTGGGCACTTCAGGGAACCTACTACGTGAGGGAAGAGGAGACAGAGAAAGAGGAGAGCTGGGGTCTTATCGACAAGGAATGGGAGGGCCTTCGGAATGAGAAGTTTCCTTCGATGATAGTTGACCTTTTCGAAATGACCCAGGGGCCATAGTCTTATGATAAGAACAGGTCTTTTTGCTTTTCCAAGAATGATCATTTTCGTCGAGTTTTTGAACAAGAGTGACCGTTGTAATATAAATAACATCGATAAGAGGAATTGCCAATACAAAAACTATCAAAGAGCAGTCACGCTACACGTTCTTTTCCTGGTAAACGGTAGTAAGGTTTAGAGCGCTGACGGTACATACAATAGCCAGCGACAGAACAACGCCTTCACATTCTGATAGACGAAAGACCGCTTGCGAGGTCGTCAATGGGGTCGTGGAAATCGCGGCGACAATCTAGCGCTTTTGCTAAAGCGACGAGACATAGATCAAACCGTCTCATCTGTTCCACCTGCCAGTCCTTGTACAACCCATACTTGACGTAGCCCAGTACCTCACCGAGGTCCTTTTTAAGGCGTCGGTAAAAAGCTATCTCATTGCAAGATGGCGTCGGTCCCTCTCCGACGAGTCTTTGGTGAATTAACGGGTAGCTTCTTCGTAGATCTTCCAGGCATTCTTCTGCCTTGGAAGTCATGATAGACATGGCTTGGATAACTTGCTCGTCACATGTAGGGTTTCTTTCATCTGTGGTGTTCGTGAGTACGTATCACTCGTTGAGAAAAATTGTGCAAACTGATTGAACTACGTGAGAGCAAGAGCGCTAGATCGTCAACACTCGTCATCTAGTAACGTTGACTCGAGGTGCGTGGTAAGAAAATGCAAGTGGTAGTGGTGGTTTGTGATCAAGTTCCTAGCGTGATGTTGCGTCGTTTTGATCGCGGCGCATATCGGTCCGGTTTAGTCAGACTCAGCTGCATTAGGGAGTTTTGCTTCTGTAACGGAACCTTTAACGTTGACAAGCTGAGATCAAGGAAGGCCAAGAAACAATATATCCTCGTGTGGAATACAATTGTCCTACAGGGTATAGGGTTCATTTTCAGCGTTCTTGGCGCCTCTGCCAATGTGTTTTGTTCGAGTAGACATGGCCCTACGGCCATCTGCTCTCGTGACCTTTCAAGCTGTGAGCGCCGTCTAGTAGGTTGCTAGCTCATTAACATTGTAGATGCAACGAATTATGCATTCTTTTGTGCTTGACGCGTGGATATAAGTAAGCAGCACTGTTGCAACCTCAAGACGGCTACTATGCAGATTCGGGTTGAAGTATGTCTCTCAGGATTATCTCTTATATTCGTGCAAAAGAACAGGTCTCTATTGCAGCATGACTCGCGCAAGTATGGATAGATATTGACGCCATGTGAAAAATATCAAATCAACGGTACTAGACATGCATACCTATTCAAAGGTGTGCACGAGTTGCAGAGCTATACGACCAAATTGGACGGAAGTTTTCTCTCAAATTAGGGATTATACCTTTGAGGCAAAATTTGAGCATTGCGCAATACTTCGGGCCTTGGACTCGTGTATCCAAAATTCGGGTGTATGTATTTTCAGACATACAGACGGGGCTCATAAATATATTTCCTGTATCTCTTCATAATACGTGACCGCGGTAAGCTCCTTTCCAGCCGTAAGCACAATCAGCGGCCCCTTCCCCGTATGCTCGCGTTGTTTCTGGTCAACAAGCTGGCAAAAATTTTCACCGTTCAAACCACTGTCGGTCAGTGGTCTAACCCCGTCTTCGGCTATGAATATATAGCTTTTTCCGACTGACTGACGATCAATGAACTTGTCCTTGAGTACCATTTTCTGATTGGTGAAATTAGGGAACTGGTACGTTGCCAGAAGATCTGGAGAAGACAGGAGGCGCCGTAAGTGCATAGCAATCAGCGGGTGGTATCTGCGTCTGTGTATCGAGGAACAGCCAGAAAAGGACACAAATGTGACTACTGGAGAACGGGACTTGGGCCGACATATCTCAATACCAGTCAGAGCACAGAAGAGATGCCATTAAAGCAAGCTCACTCATTCTTGCAACTCGAATTCGATGGCAATGTGCACGATGTTGCTTCCAGTGAGCCCTTTGGCATTCCGAAGAGCAGTACTCTGCACACGCGCATGCACCAAAAAAATCCACGAACAAAGATATGAAGGCATCAGCGCCCTCAGCAATGTCGCGAGAGGTCAAATCAAAAATGACATGAGCTAGGAAATCCCTTGATATACTGCACACTGCCCCTTAGGAAACCTATTACGATACTCAAGCCTTATGTATATACGATGGGAAGTTTCTGAGGCCATCCAAAAATTGTATCACTCAGTGTGTGAATGAGCTTGTTTGAAATCTTGCCGAACAAGCAAAATTGACTTGATCGACCAGTTAGTGCCCATGCCGATGACCTGTCAATCCAGAGGCCCGGAATGGTCGTCTCCCGCCTCCACCTCGAGAGGGCCCTCCCCTGTTTGCACCTCTTCCCCCTCCACCTCCTTGGTTGTTACCATTACCAGTCGTAGTAGTTGTAGTCTACGGAATCGACAGATCAGTCAAGTTGTTGTGCACAGTATAGCAATGCTCACAGTCCCTGTCCCTCCACACGCGATACTCAAACTTGCATCGTCCGTGAAGGTCGAGTCTGCGTTGACCCCAAGTCCGCGCGACGCAAATGCAGTTTCAAGAACACAGGTATTGTTTCCTGCGAACCGAATTTGATCAGCCTGATACCAAGCATCCCGTGCGTCAATAACTATCAAGCATCAGTCTTATGAAATATTCACTCGATGGATAACATACACGATGGATTGCAGGGTTGCAAAGCAAGGGCGTCTACGAAAAGATGCATGAATGCCGTGTTTCCACCAACAGCGTCAGGGTTTGTGAGAGCGTCGCTCGCGAATCCCAGAGAGGCAACGAGTTCGGTGTGTACAACATGCAGCATTTGTGCCCACACCTCTCCGATGTCGTGCACTTCGTTCAGGCGCCTCAGGTTCCCATACGTTAAAGCATTTACCGACCTAGAATGTTGTTCAGCATCCCTATACTATCAGGACGGACCAAAGGACGCACTCATCCGTGGAGTAAGGCGCTGAACGCAATCCTGCGGCAGTGTTGAACACATACGCGCCGACAGCTACGTCCTGAATAGTGCCATCTCCAGCGCTCTGGATGACCCAGTCAGCCATCGCATCGCTCCATCCCTCGCCAAGACCACCAGCTTCTGTCGTCTGAAGGCAGCGCCCCGTACCGCCGCCGGTCATGCGCGAAGTAAGTCCATGCGTCATTTCATGGATGACAATGTCGTTCTCAACAGCGCCGTCCCGCTCAGGTGTCGACTCCGTCCATAAGAACATGCGCATTACGCCGTTCTGGCCGCTAGAGGCCTTTGTCAGCGATTGGAGGCGCCGGATTGAGAAGGATGTTCAACGCACTCAGCAGGTGTAGAGAATTGGGCATTGTCTGTCCCGGTGATGTCGTGCACGGAGATCTGTACAGCATCGCCTGCCTCGCCGCCGTTCCCAAGGTTATCATCCTGGAAGTTGAAGTTCTCCTCGGTGAAGCCATAGCGGTACATCAAGTCGTGCATCATATTCACAACATAGAAAGTGTTTGTCCGGGCGGCATCGATGTTGGACTGGGTACCGTCGGGTTTGGCAGTGAGGTCCAATGTGAAGTCAAACGTCGCTGTGCTAGATTCGGTGGTTGTTTCCGTGTTGCGAAATTTGGAATCGGTGGAAGTGAAGGCGATGGCGTTGTTGCCTTGAGTATCGGTGAAGTTGGTGCTCGATGATGATGTCCAGCCGAGCGGAGATACGGCGTAGTCCTCTGGGTCAGTGACGAGGGTGAATTGCTCGGTAGGGTCAACTCCAGTGAAAGTTGGAACGTTGAACTGGGTGCGTATACCGTGAGTACAAGAATGATATCTGCGGTAGAAGAGACATACCGAGGCATGAGCCACATAGTCAGTCACCGCGACCAGATCTCCAGAATGAGCATTCACGAAAGCCTCGTACCATTCGCCCGTTGTGATATTCCTGACCTGGACGACATGTGTAAGGGCTGCGCTCTGGTCTTCCATCACATAGTACTCGAGTGTTGGGCGACCAGTGAATGCGGTATGGTTGATGTAATCGCCACCGATAGCGTTCTGGGCAATAGTCACAGCCTCTGTGTATGCGAGCGATGGTGTGGACGACGCGACAGAAGAGCAGTTTATGAACGAATGGGCGTAAGAGGCGACTTTCATGCTTGCAGAACCGGTGAGAGAGTCGGCCGACGGCATGAAGGCAACGTTAGCAACTGCATTCGCGAACGGGATGTCATCCTATGGCCTAATCAAAACAGTGACAAGCCGAGGTTGTGCGGGACGTACATGCGATTGGGTCAGATACGCATGTTGTACAAGCGCGCTGTTCTTGTTGCTCCCAGCTCGGTAGTTGACATTCACGCCGAGCTCACTGGAGAGGAAGGATGTGGCCATCTCTCCCATGGTCATTGGAGCGCCATCGGCGCGCTTGGCTACATACTGGCTTCAGGATCTATGCTTCTCAGAGAAAAAGTTCCACGCACCTAATCCCAAGCTTTCCACATCGCGATTGACCAAGGTTTTGAAGGAAGACGTGGGATGGTACGATGAAAGCGTCTTTCCCGACCGTTTGAGGATACGCGCCGAGTGTGTTCGGTGCTTGACTGTTCCGGGCATCGGTGCGGAGGCGACTAGTAATGCGCCAAGAAGAAAAACTACGGAAATCATGTTGGGCGCGCCGGAAAATATAAAAGAGTGAGTAGTGAAAATGGGCCGCGCAGCAGCAAGATAAACGGGAGGAAGGGGCCAACGGAGCCAAGCCGTTAGTAGAGGAAGAAAGAGGGAAGGGCAAAGTACAGCGAGTGCTGCGTACGGCCTTATATAATAACTTATAACAGAGGTGCTACGCGCCCGAAAGATCGGGATCTACTACCCCAGGTTCAATACAACGAGGCACAGACTCAGAGCTTCTCAGTCCAATCTCAGTCTGTGTTCATGAAGCATCACAAATCTCTGCGCAGTATTGCTAGTCTGTCAAGGAGATACGCCGACAACATGCGGGATATGTGGATTGGATGCTGGAGAGTCACCCCAATGGTTCTGTAGCGGCATACTGTCCCGAATCCAAGAGGAAACTGACGGCGGAGTCCCGACAAACAGCAAAGACAGAGCTTCGAAGAGGCGCTGGATTCCGTTACATCGCATACGCAGCCAGGGCAATGACAACGAACGCGAACACTCGGCCTGGACCTTTGGTATTTGAGAATGACAATCACGGGAGCGACGAGTGTGCATGACTGGCCTGGGCAGGCCCATTGAGGCGACGGGAAGGCGGGCAGCATTGATGGTCAGAAGCGGACAACGTAATGATCGGCGGTGGCAGTTTGCCGGGCGGCGGCCATCATTTTCCACGGTCACGGGGTGCCAGCGCTTCAGCACTGGGTCCATGTCATCTTCAAGGATAAGCGCTGCTTTCTGAAAGTAGGACATGTGCGTTCTCTTTGTCCTGAAGTTCACTAAAGTACCCATTGACAGACCGAAGATGTGCGCGTATCACACAAGCTAGCTTCTCCGTACAGGCGGACGAGGAAGTACTAAGCGCTTGAGCACTGGTTTGTGTGATTTTCAACGTCAAGCGCGCGCTGCTTTACATTATAAAGACAGATTTCTCTTATTGCTGCTGATTTCCCAAAAATAGTTGCTGGAGTCAATATCACTAATGCCTTTGACCTTACTTACTGTCGGCAACACTCTCAGAGCCTACTGAATTGAGAAAACCCTTGCCATTGATCATTATCCACAAAAAATTCAACGTATTTATGTCCACGATAGCTATGAGTCCCGGCGTAAGTATATACTGAGTAAAACAAGTTAAATGAGAGTGTCTTTGGCCTAAACACAAGTCCTTCGTAAATCCAACCACGAGTGCTCACAAGCGACAAGTCCGTAGTCCCACAACGTATACGTAACTAAAGTCCATAGAGCCAAAAACAAGAGAACAAGCGAGTCCAAGTCCATGCACTTACGATCTGAGCATGACTACTTCCTGAGGAGACGGTGCGCCTGCTCGGGATCATACTCGAGCTTCGGGAGAACATGGGGGTGCGCAGATACAGCAACACTCCGAGAGGGACCAGGCATGTACGCAGCACGCCCCGCGAGGACTCCATGAACAGGAGGCTCCTGCTTCGGAATCATACGAGCATTCGGAGGAGGAGCAGCCGAGCGAAGACGGTGCGCTTTCCGATAAGGGTCTTCATTGGTAAGCCGATGTTGGCGTTCGTAGTATGTCGGCTGGCGAGCGCCTGGGGTGTATGCCGGATCGTTCGGCGCGATTGGCCTACCATGTCCACCGTGACCCCAGGGTTGCTGAGTCCCCATGGACGAGGCTGAATTGAACCCCTGCACTATGTCCTGAGTGTTGAACGACATAACATAACTCAGCTCATGCCCCCATCGTTGCGAATGGTCACGAAGTTGGATCAGATTGTCGAAGTGGTATTTGCCGCCCTCGATCATTTGGCACATTGGATATGGGCATATGAACGGATGCGAACGGTGGTAGCGCTGGTGTTGAGACATCGTTTGTGAAGTCTGAGTGGTAAAAGAGCACCCCAAGCGCCTGCACTCGTACATTTCGTTTGCGGGTATTTGGATGATAGGGACGTCGATGTAAGTGTGTAGTGCGGTAGTGGCTTGAGGTCAAGACTACCCAGAATTCGCGGCCTTATATACAAGTCCAGTTCCAACAATAATGGAACGACTACAACGCCACAAAAAGAAGACTGGGTCGAGAATCATGGACGATGCAGTACCATGAGAATGAAAGCAAACTTACGTTGTCGAGTCATCTGTGGCTTGTATTGTCTGAGCCAGCGGTCGCCTACGTATGCGCAAGAGTAACCAGCAATCTTGACCTGTTGACAAAAAACGGGCGTGGGAACGGGAATGGAAGGAAAGAACCACCCATGGTGGCTACAGCTGGAAATGTAACTGCGTGTTGCTATGTAGTATGAGTGGGAAAAGAAGGATTGCCACTGACCGCGGCTGTACGTAGAAGTCAGATGGCTGAGCGCTGAGTGGGCAACCATAGCCACGGATTTCTGTCACACATGTCCACATCTACAAGCATTAATAAAATTGGATTACACTAGGTTATGATAATGGCATGAAGACGTGTTTTACCCAGGAGCATAGACCTTCTCTGCTGAACAGGCGGGCGAGGGAGTATCCTTAGCCAACGACAATCAAGAAAGAAGCGTGGCGAACTAGTGGGCACATAAGAATACAAAAAACACATGAGCCTTTCGGATACGTACTTTCTTTCACAATCACACTTGCGTAAAAGGGCTATGGATTCAGAAGATAATCAGTCAGAGCTCATCGGTTGAGTATCAAGACACACACCCCGTCGTCCACAATTTCGAACTCTGGCTCGAACTCGCAGTCGTCGATATCAATCACACCGATGCCCTTATTCACTGGGACCCATTTTTTCCCATCCTCAACCCGTTTCGCGGCCATCTGCAGACGTTCTTCAATTTTCTGCCCCGCAGGCGCACCGCTGAGCTCGAGAAACCTCCATGTGTACTGTTCTTCAGCGTTGCTGCCTACATCCAGCTCGTCCGTGTCAATATCGTCGCTACTGCCGAGATGTTCTTTGTATGGATGCAGGACCTGCTGCGGAGGCGAGACAAGCTCATGGGTAAGACATCCAATGTAAAGACGGAATCCATAAGCCTTAGCTAGAGGTGCGACATTGGCCAGTAAGATGGCATCCTCATCATAGTACACATCCTCGAGGCATTCCACGGCATCCGCGTCAATGAACATGAAGAATACCTCGCGGTCGAGCGTTGAGGCAGGGTTGGACAGGCCTGCGCGCCAGCCGCAGAATATGTCGCGCAGGCTAGTAGAGCCACTCGAAAGCGCGGCGATGTCGGGTACCGAGGGAGACGTTGAACTGACGGTATACGTGAGATATGTGAGTGTGCCTCCAAAGACGTTAAGCGAAGCGTTGGAAGTGCCGTTGTAAACGCCAACGGCAAAGGCTGAATCCTGGAGTTCCTTGCAGGGGATGATTGTGTAGACATCAGATCCGCTCCCTTGAGACACCGCGGTAAAGCCAACGCCCTGGAGGCGAGATGGGAGGAGGATAAATATTGTGGCATACTCTTTCCCCGAGGCAGGGCGTCTGAAGATTTATAAGCGGAATGCATACATTATTGGACAAAGACGCACCCAACAGAGACATAGCCTTTGTTGTCAGGCTCTTTGATGGTGAGGCCAATGAGATTGAGCGCGTACGCGTTGTTGTTCGTGGCGCGCATGGATGAGAGAATACTCTCGCTAGCTGCAAGTACACTCGTGGCCCACTTTGGATTGTTGATTCTGAACTGTAGGAAGATGAACAGGGGTGCCCGTTGTGGTGATAAGTCTCACCATGGTAGACGGGATAGCCAATGTATATGGGTTGACCTTGATTCCATAGTGCCAAGAAAGGTAAGAAGACTCGCGCTTGCTGAGGGGAAAGCTGACCACGTCGTCGTCTTGGCCTAAAACAGAGATGGAAGGAAACGCTGTGGCGACCTTGACGGCCTTTGAAAGGACAGGGTCGTTGGCAGATGGGTCATAGCGTATCTCTCTGAAGTTGTCCTGGAGCGGATGTGAGCAGATGAAGCACCGGATTCAGACGCGACGCACCTGGATGGACTTTTCCTCCAGCGGAAGACCAACACCCGGCCCATATGGCGCGACATATCCTTTGTTTCCGGGGTCGTAGCTATCCCAGTCGAGGAGAACGGCAGAGATGTTGGAAGATGCGGGAAATGGATCCATGCTGGCAGTGACTTGTGAGGGGCCGCGAATCGGGTAAAAAAATCGAAGAGTTGGCGCCGTTCTATATAGCCTCGCGGGGACAAAGCAAGGTTCGATGACCCAAATCCGTAGGAACAATGCAGAGATAATTCACATTCATTCAAGCTCCGAGTCTTTGAAGCATACCAGAAGGGCATTAGCTTGTACTCAGAGAGACAAAACAATGGGGCATACCTTCGAGGCTGGTACCAGAAAATGTCCCGCCGCCCCCGTGTCATTTGCGATAACTCCAATTTCTTTGAAAGGGTGGTTTTGATGTTTCCGGCGCATAAATCGGCCATGCATCCAGCTGCGACGCGCAATAGTGACATCGAGGTCATTAAGAGAGTTACACGACCACGTGTTTACAGAGAGCTTTGTGATCGCCAATCCAAAGCGCGACGACGCGCGACGCTTTGTTAACTGTCGCGCCGACCCCAACCCCTCGAGCAGATGATGCCAGCCGTAGATAGCTAAGAGGCTTGTATTTTCTAACATTATATCACAAGACGAGTATATACATCTTTGAGGAAACGACAACCTCAACAATTCAGGCAGTGACAACGACGAATGGAATGCAGCGAGCTTCAATGGATAATCAGCACATCAGCTATAGAACGCGACAACAGACAAACGCACTCTGTGTAATAGTCACAGTCAGCGAATTCTTCTATGGCATATTCAGCAACTCAGCTCGAGTAAAACACTGGATGAACAGCTCACCAAACTGCTGGGACGAACATTCACATCATTTCGAGAAACCTCTCGATCCGTCAACTCGTATTCTCCAGCTACCCACTGGCTTTCGAGCGTCACTCGATCCGTACAGCTATTCAGCCTATCTCCAACATCCTCCGCGACAGCAGTGCCGTTGAGATGAGTGAAGGTCCAAATGAAATTCTCCTTGATACCAGGCCCGCCCATACTCAAATCCTTTTCCATAGCCTCCGTCTGCGACTCCGGCGCCACTTGATCGCATGCCTCGAACGTTTTCTGGCACTCCTTCCTATACACCAGGCTTCCGAAATACATCTTGAAGCCATATGCCTTGACAAGGGGAGCGAGGTGCGAAACCATGACCACATCGTTGTCCTCCAGCTTGGTGACATTGTCGACCTCGTCCGCTTCTAGCATAAAGAACACTTCCTGCTGTGCATAGTCTTTGTCGACGGACAATTCGTAGCGCCAGCTACAAAAGATATTGCGCCAGTCGCTGCATGCGCCTGTCAAAGAGTTGAACGAAAGATACGACCGGTACGTTGAGCGAACGCGGTATGTGAGGTAAACAGCATCTCCTTTCCCTTTAATGGTTAATTCGGTGGAACCAAGGAGGCTGCAGAGGCCGATGGCGTGGACGGAGGTTTGTAAGGGCATGCCGAAAAGAACATAGTTCGCCCATCTTGGCGCTATAGCTTCGTTCCTTCCGAACAATTGGACACTGTTGATATTCGACGGGAGAAAAACAAGGATGGTCGCAAAGTGGTTGCCATATGCAGGAGGGCTGCAATCGAGGTTCAGCAACGCACATATGAAAGAGAATCAGGACGCACGTCACGTAAGGAGACTCGAAGATTGAAGCCCCTTGAACAGTCATGTCGGCGAGCTCGACTGTGTAAGCATCCTCTGGAAGATCCTTGAAGCCCATCGCCGCCAGGATGGTCTTTGTTGCGGCAGCGACGCTCGGGTGCCACTTCGGATTATCGATCTTGAACTATGTACACCAAATATGTAAGTCGTTACTGATGTACGAGAAGCCACTTGCTCACCAAATCGTTAGAGATGGTCGTAGTTCTCGCATCTCCGAGCTCTCCGACCTTGGGAAGGAGAGCGGCGGCATCGCGCTTGCTGAATGGGAAGCCGACAGGCTCGTCCGCCCCATCGGCGAAGATAGAGATGGCGGGGCAAACCTGGGTGAGGGTTGCGATGCCCGACAAAACAGCCTGGTTAGGCTTCAGGCAGTTGGTATCCTGGAAGTTGAGCTAATCATGCGCAATTGAGCGCGAGTCTAGCAGCCACTCTGCATCCTTGACGTACCTCAAGCGTATCCTCGGGGTATGGCAGACCAACATCTTCATTGGGGGCGATGTATCCACGAGTTCCTGGCTTGTAAGAGTCCCATTTGTTCAGCGCGGAGAGGCCAAGAATGGAGTGGATGGGGTCCATTGGTGGTTCGAAAGTTGGGAAAGGTGAGTTCGCCACCCGCGCGTCATATAGACGTCGACGACCGTCTGAAAGAGGTGAGATAAAGCAGCTGCAGAATCAGGGTCTTCGATGAACATTAGCCTTGCTTATGAGCGCCAACAAAGCGCCAATGAGGCACATGCAGGTCATGGGGCGAAAGGATCTTTGGGCTCGGAACAATGGGACAAAGCTATGGAATGTGGCCATGATGGCGTCGAGGACTACATCGTCAGGGATGAATTGGCATGTTAACTATGCGGTTGTATGTGCGCTGCGGGTTGCTTGACGTAGGCTCATGTTTGCAAAATGTCGGTCAGCAAGCACAAATGTTATTTCGACTACTAGAAAGGTATGATGTATAACGAGCGATACGTTATAACAGGAGTAAAGTTTATCTGGGGATGAAGAAGAGCGCCCTAGGTCCCATGGAAAGGAGAATTGGATATGTAGGCAGATGGACAAGAAAAGTAGCAGCGCACCGTGATTTCCATATGTATACTGCTCTCCTCTGCCACGCGATATCTGAACGACTGGTCCCTCCCGCAACTGAATGAGTTATGCGGTCGTTCTTCTTTAATGCCCAAAGGCAGGATTTGCGATTTGCACAAACGTCCTGGGATGACTTCGGTCGCCGCGCGTATCGCCAGTGAAAGCCACGCAGAGGATGCTGGATACAACTGGGTCGTCCGAGATTTACTGTAAAAGGTGGGTTATACGATTTGAGAAGGCGCCCTTCGATATACTCAATCGCCGCCGCGCGTCACTGGATAAGAGCAGGTCGTCCAGGAAGAGAGCTATCGCCGGGCGTCGCTCTTGCCTCGTCCGTGTCGAATTATGGCATAGCACGGCTTAGGAAAAGCTTCGCACCCATGGAGGTCACTGGGCAAGCGCCAACGGCATTTGCCGAGTGATGTCGATGCGCCCTCGCGATCATGCATTTTGCAATCCTACATGCATTCTGCCGTCATACATGGCAGCGAGGATGGTCACGACGGCTTTGGCTCTCTCAAACTCTCAGACAAGGCTTTGGCTCCACTCGGCTCCCAAACAAATCAGTTTTACGATCACGCAGAAACGATTCGAACGATTGGGACATCGCTTATGAACTTGGCTGTCTGCCCACGCGGGCAGCTACCCAATCTTCTGTGAAGCAATTATGGCGAGTCATAAATGAGGCTACCTACTAAGCTCTAGATATGTATACTGGGATACGACCCACTCATTTGTCAAGAGGATCTTCTCCTTCGACGTCTCTACGTCTAAATGATCTACGCGCGATTTCCTGAGAACGGAGGCATCGCCAGCTTGTAGGAAATCGTGAGCATCGACCGTCTTGTTGGCAACATCCTGTGTCTGGGTGGCAGCAATGAGCGAAGGGTTGCGAGGTCCACTTCCTGTCACGATCGTCCGCGGGTTGTACTCCACATTGCGCTGCTCCTCGAAAGCGTTTGCTTGCCACACAAGCTCAATTGCGTGCGTGATCCTCATCTTCGCATGGTGAAGCAACTCAGGCATTTCACAGAAGTTGTACTGTCCGCCACCGAGGGTCCTGTCCTGGCACTCTTGGTAGGGGCATATCCAAGGGTGCGACTGGTGTTTCCGGAAGTGCGCGGAGAGGTTGAACTTCACTGGAGTCTTGTAGTGGCAGCCTTCGCGAGGGCAATAGTAGAAGTTCTCGGTGGATGCCATGTTTCGGGACGGGGAAGACGCTTGCTCTGGTTCTTGAAAGCCTAAGAAACGGATGGTTTCTTTGACAAAAAGGGGGACGTATTGCTTTGATGATACTTCCTGAAAGTCACGAGTGACCCGTTAGGCGGTCCAAGAAGCAATGTACGGAAGGGTTAGGAACTCACTGTCTGCTCTGAGTCGTCTTAAGTCAAAAAGTCATAAACAAGGGCGGTGGCGATGATCGTTTTATAAGCCGCACGCCGGCATTTACCGATGCATTGATCGTGCCATTGTTCCATGTTTGGACTTTGCGGGCGTCCTGACCATTCTTGATAAGTTGTTAGCTCATGAATGATGAGCTCAATCGGTATATTCAATGATTGACGGTGATGTTTGAGAGATGCGAAATAAATTGAGTTGTAGTCTATAGACACTACTACCTAGTACAGTTTACGGTTTCCCTGCTACTACGGGCCTCGAAAACGGCGTAACTGCTCGTCGTCGTACGCCGAACGCCTCAGAAGCTCGGACAAAGGGGAAACAACTTCCTTGGTCAAACGCGGGAGATCCAGACTTGCACAAGCCCCAGCTAGCTCAGTCTGTGATTCGGAATATTTGGAGGCAGAACTTTGTGGAATAGATGAGGTCGTGGGGGTGGTCTAAGCCGGCTTGAGAGAAGATGCATATTGAAGCAGCTCTGGGGTGTTGAACTTCATTACATAGTCCCAATCGTGTATGTTTCTTTCCGAATGCGCACGAAGCTCGAGCTTGTCTAGAAAGTTCCATCCAGCACCTTGTATCTGACATTCCATGTATGGACAGATGTATGGGCGCTCCCCATGCCGACGTTTATGAGCAGTAAGGCGCCATTTCTTGTTGGATGTTGAAGAGCAGCCGGCGCGGTCGCAACTGTGCCCTCTCTCTGCGGGCATTTATGAGGTCGGTGCGGGTGGTAATGTTGATGGAGAAAGTGAGGCTAGTGCGAGAACAAGAATTTCATAGCCTTATATAGGATGGATCAAACAAAATACGGAAATTACCTGTCACAAAAACAAAGACACAGCGATGGACCATGCGCCATGTGAAAGAGGCTGAACGATTCAGTGCGTAACTTCTGTGATTTGGACCAGAACCTTCAAAAGTCGTCAAATTTTAGTAGACGAGTGCATCACTGGACTTGTTACCAGGATGAAAGCTGATATATTGAGAAGATGACACTCATCAGGAAGAGTGCAAAATGGGCCATGATAAATGTGAACGTTCTGAGCCTCCACGCGATCGGCCGCTGCGATCACTGATGCGCCAACAATTCTGCCAATTCAGGAATCGGAATGGAGTTGCGACTTGTTCTCTTACCACGCACACGAAGCGCCAAAAGATTCGGCCAAAAGAGGTGTGATTACAAGAATTGAATCATTCTATATACGCCCGCATGGATCCATCACCGGCCACTTGCCTAATTCTCGCCGGTCTTGAATAGAGTGTCTACACCGACGATGCAAGATGATGTTCTTCAGAATTGATTTCGAATCTTATCGGTGAGCTGCCATCTCATCCATTCAAACACGAAGACCCTCGCTAGTCTCATGCCCTGAGCACAGCCCTGCCATCGCCGCTGGCATATAAGGCCCGGGCGCTAGACGGATTCGTTTCGCCTCTTGCCTCTCACGGCCATCTTCTTTTCTTTTTCATTTCTGGCCATGCATTTCGTCCTTTATTCTATTCTATCGACTGCGCTGTTTCTGGGCCAGACAACACGCGCCGCAGGCGTCCAGAGGCGAGACGGACCGTCCACGAACGCGGTGTGCAAGGATGAATATGCCTGGATGAATAACGAAGCGGGGCTGAGCCCGTGTTTGGTGTGGGCGCACGTTATGACTTCGTGTGGGACGGAAGGTGCGTAGTTGCCCCCACCGCCTCCAAGTTGTCACTGCTAATAGATGGTGTGTCTAGATTTCGATGTGCTTGCGCTTCCGACAAACTCGCATTATGACCCGCCTGGAGAGGGGAAGAATGAGCCCAGTGAATGCTCCTGGTACGGACCGTCTCTTTATATGCCTGCTTAGCTTGCAAAACCTCCGGTGTCTCTGAACACTGCAAAATCCCTTCATCCCACTCTGTGCTCCGAAACGTACTCTGATCCTGGTTAGCTCTTGGGCAGGCTATAATCTCATGGGCGCTTGTACAGTCTGCCAAGATACAGACGGCGGTATAAACGCGTAAGTGGACATGCTAATTCCGGGCTGCTGCTAACTAGCTCACAGCTGGGGACCATGGAAGAAGGGGTGCCCGGATTCGGATTTGTCAAATACCACGTACGCTAAACCGCACTCGTTTAAAAGCAGCCATTGACATCTCAGTTAGATATTTCCCGTACGACCACCAATATACGCTGGATGTCAAACTCCCGTACTGGGCCAGTGAGGATCGTGAGTACATAACACTGTAATCTTTTGGGGTGAGCATTCTCAGACTGCGATAGCAATGACTTGGACGAATAGTCGCTTCGATGCGGTCGCCTGTAAGGCGCTGGATGACCAAGGTGCGTTCATCAGCAGCGTCTGTACACCAAAGGCTAACATTCGGGACACAGGACATGCAGACTTGGATGGTTCAGAACTATCTGGTGGCTCGGGAGGTTCCGACTCCTCGTCCTCAACACCCGTTGGCCCCATCGTCGGTGGCGTAGTCGGTGGTGTCGCGCTCATCATAGCCATCGTACTCGCATGGTGGTTCTTCCGACGTCGCCAGCGCCTCCGCAACCAACACGCCGGCAATAGCCAAGCCGTTCTTCTTGGAGATGGGAGTGAACATCGACAAAGTCATTATACAGCAACTGGAACGATGAGCATGATCCAATCTCCGCCTGTCAGCCCCGACCCGCTATCGGACGGGCAGTCTTTCTTCGGGTCTTTACACGGCTCATCGGTTCTCATGTCCACGAATCTGGGGCACCAGCCGAATGGGCTGTACAGGAATGGTGGACCCCAGCCCTCAACGTCGTTTGGCACGCATCCGCCTTCGTCGTTCCCCATGCCAATGCAGCCTATTGGGCCACAGGATGTGATTGAGCCGTTCACTTCCACGTCGTCGGGGACGGGGACGCCTCCTCGCGGGAAGGCAGGGATGGTCTACAATACACCACCTAGGCGCGCTCAAGTAGATCCCGACGAGTCGGTCATCAGTGATGCGGATACGAGCTTTACTCCTGCACGGCGTATGAATCCTCCAGCATACACTAGTACGCCGAGTCCTCCAGCGCAGAGCCCGAGTTCTTTCGAGATGGGACACAGACCGGGCATGCATAGTGGCGATTCGTCTCTTACCAGCGCTGGACGAACCCAGTCGGAGGGATCGACATTACCAGGCGACTTTGGCGATAGGATGATGAGAAGTGGTGGGATGGCGCGTGGGGTGGACCGACCAGTTGGACCTTCGGAAGCTGGAGATGTCGACCCTGCGCAATATGCTTGAAGATACTATGATTTTTTGTGGCGGGTAATTTATGTTTGATATTATTATGTATGAGCTTCGAATGCTTGCAATCTGTTCTCCAAGCACGTCGAAGCTACTACCAATGCATCGTAGAATCATTGAAGCTCAGCAATTCGGGCGCATAGACGACTTTTTGGCTTTCGCCCCAATTTGATTCAATACATACTCATATTCATACATTTAGAGCGCGGCAAAGCAACAACCAGGCAACAACAAAGCGCCATCGCGCTTTGGCGATCGCGAGAACACGTGGTCGTGTAACTCCCCTGCCGACCACCATGTCACCATCGCGCGTCGCAGCTCGAATCTGTCTTTCCGCACATCAACAACCGCGCTTTCAAACGATTTGGAATCATTGCTAGTCTCAAAGGTATGGCCATTGTTTTGTCTCTTCTAGTACAAGCTAATGCCCTTTTGTTTTGCTTCAAAGACTCGGAGTTTGAATGGAATGGTACTGCATTCTACCTACGGATTTGGATTTTCGAACCGTGCTTTGTTCCCGCAAGGTTATATAGAACCCCAATTCGCTGCCGCTCAAGCGCTCACAAGTCACCACCAGCATGGATCCGATTCCCGCATCCGCCGACATTTCTGCCATTCTCCTCGACTGGGATAGCTACGACCCCGGAAACAAAGGATATGTCGCGCCATATGGGCCGGATGTTGGTCTTCCGCTGGAGGGAGAGTCCATCCAGGTGCGTCGCGTCTGAATCCGGTGCTTCATCAGCTCACATCCGGTCCAGGACAACTTCAGGGAGATAGCCAATGACATATGTGCCAACGACGCTGTCCTTTCAAAGGCCGTCGAGGTCGCTACAGCGTTTCCTTCCATCTCTGTTTCCGGCCAAGACAACGACGTGGTCAACTTTCCCCTCAGCGAGCGCGAGTCTTCCCACATTTCTTCGAACTATGGAACCAAGGTCAACCCATATACGACAGTTATCCCATCTACCAAGGTGAGCCTTATCGTCACAGCCGACGCCCTTTTTCATCTTCCTACAGTTCAGAATCAACAATCCAAAGTGGGATATGAGTATTCTTGCCGCTAGCGAGAGTATTCTCTCATCCATGCGCGCCACGAACGACAACGCGTACGCGCTCAATCTCATCGGCCTAACCATCCAAGAGCCTGACATCGAAGGCTATGTCTCTGTAGGGTGCGTCTTCGTCCAATGATAGATGCATTCCGCTTATACTTCTTCAGACGCCCTGCCTCGGGGAAAGAGTATGCCACAATGTTCATCCTCCTCCCGTCTCGCCTCCAGGGCGTCAACTTCACCGCGGCATCTCGAGGGAGCGCATCTGGTGTCTACACAATCATCCCCCGCAAGGAACTCCAAGACTCAGCGTTTGCCGTTGGCGTTTACAACGGCATTTCCAACGCTTCGCTTAATGTCTCTGGAGGCACACTCGCGTATTTCACGTACACAGTCACTTCAACGTCTTCCTCGGTACCCACCATGGCCGCGCTTTCGGGCGCCTCTACTAGCCTGCGCGACATATTCTGCGGCTGGCGCGCAGGCCTGTCCAACCCCGCATCCAAGCTCAAGCGCGAGATATTCTTCATGCTCGATGCGGAGGACGTGGAAAACCTCGAGGATATGTGCTGTGACGCGGATGCCGTCCTCCTGGCTAATGTCGCACCTCTAGCCAAGGCTTACGGATTCCGTCTCTACATCGGGCGTCTCATTCATGAGCGACTCTCGTCCCCGCAACAGGTCTTGCATCCGTACAAGGAACCCTTTAACAGCAGCGACGATGTTGACCTGGAAGATCTGGACATGGAGAGCGACGCCGAAGAGGAGTACACATGGAGGTTTCTCGAGCTCGGCGGTGCGCCTGCGGGGCAGCATATTGAGAAGCGCCTACAGATGGCTGTGAAATGGTTTAAGGAACGGGGAAATTGGGTGAATATGGGCAGCGAGGCGATTGATATCGACGACCGCGAGATCTTTGAGGAAGAGGTCGAAATTGTGGACGACGGGGTATGTGTCTTGATTGTCAGCTTATGAACTCTGACCGACCCTCTTCTGAATCCATAGCCCTCTTACGCAAGCGTGATTCTGAAGGAAAGTACGTGTCCCAGAGGCTCATCGAATGTTTGCTGGATTCTTACCCGCAACTAGCTCGCCACTTTTCTTTCTTGATTGTCGTTGGATAGGGATACGTCGTCCCCCGCCTATACAGCAGAGAAGGGGTTGCTCATGGGTAGAGCACGTTTTCATACTACAATCCCAACTTAGTTTAATCCAATCCTATTGATGCTTGTGGATACGGACGTATGTGACAGAAATCCGGCTATGGTCGCTCACTCAGCCATCCTTCTACATACAGCGGCGGTCAATGGCAACTGGCAACCCTCATTTCCCTATCTCATGGCAACGCGCATCATATTCATCTACGAAGAGTGGCTCCTTCCTTCCATTCCCGTTCCCACACCCGTTATTTTGTCTACAAGTCAAGGTCGCCGGTTACGCTCGTGCACACGTAGGCGACCGCTAACTTAGGCAATACAAGCCTTAGTTGAAGTGGCGATGTAAGTTTGTTCTCGTTCTCATGGGAGCTGCACCGTCCATAACTCTTGTCGGTGTCTTCTTTTTGTGGCGCCATGTTATTGAAGAATTGGACTTGTATATAAGATCACGAATTTGGTCTGGTATTGACCTTAAGCCACTACCACACTACACACTTTCGCAAACGTCCTCCGAGTCGCCATCCAAATACCTGCAAACGAAATGTACGAGTGCTGGCGACTGGGATGTTCTTTTGCTACTCAGACTGCACAATCAATGTCTCAACACCAGCGCTACCACCAAGCACATCCATTTATATGCCCTTACCCAGCCTGCCAAATGATCATGGGCGGAAAATACCACTTCGACAACCTTGGCCAACTTTATGAACATTCGGAACGATGGCAGCATGATTTGAGTTATGTTATGTCGTTCAACACTCGGGATATTGTGCAGAAGATTAATCCAGCGGCGTCCCACGGCCCTGGACCGGACCAACCCAGGCGTGGACATGGTAGGCTAATCCCGCCTAACAGTCCGGCATATACTCCAGGCGCTCGCTATCCCACATACTACGAACGCCAACATCATCGGCAGATTACCAACAAAAACCTGTATCCGAAAAAGCACACCATCTTCGCTTGGCTGCCCCTCCTCCAAATGCCCATATGATTCCGAAGCAGGAGACCTCTGTTCGTGGAGTCCTTGCCAAGCGTGCTGCGTACATGCCTTCGCCATCGAAGAGCGCTGCCGCATCTGTACAACCTCACGCTATGCCGAAGCTCGAGTTCGATCAAGAACAGGCGCACCATGCCCTCAGGAAGTAGTCGCGCTCAGACCGTCACGGTGAGTGCATGGACTTGGACTCTCTTGTTCTCCCCTTTGGGGCTCTACGGACTTTAGTTATACGTTGTGACGGTAGTAGTAAGATATGTAGCTCTACTAGGCTGCGGACTCATCGGTGGCTTGAAGCAGTCGTGGCTGGATTCACGAAGGACAGACACTCGAAGTTGTCTATGTGCATGAGGTTGGGAGTCAAGTGTCATTTGGACAGATATCAGATATAACGTGTGTATGTGTACGAGAGAAAATTCTATTTACAAGCAGACCGTATTGAAATTGGACATGTTTGTCGTATTCGACCGAAACAGAACGTGTCGACTCTCATCACCTTCACCCCAACGTGGTAAGCTTGCTATGTCTTCGTCTACTCCATATAATGGAAAATCCTGGGAAAGCAAAATGGGCCGGAATGGAAAGGTAGTAAATCAATCGGGTTGATGTAAAGAAGGATACGATGTTGAACTTGAAAATTGCAAACTGGTGAGCGCGCGTTTCCTCGAGGTCGATTTCAGGACTTCTGCGGGGCCGGAGGCGTATTTTCATCCTGGCGAGGGCGGCCACGCGGAGCTGCATGAGGGCCGAATCCCGCGAGGTGCTGGGGGGTATTGAACGACCCCCAAACATCGTCAATATCATGGCCGCCAATCATTGTACAATGAAACTGGAGTTCTCCACCATCCAGAGTGAACGTATAGTTGCCTGCTCTCTGGCACTCCATATAGGGGCATATGAGAGGACGTTCATGATGGAGTTGTACGTGCTCCTCGAAGTCCGCCCGGGTGCAGACATAGAGACAGCCATGGCGCGGGCAGTGGTATAGGCGGGTGCTGGTGGTAGCCGGCATGAGGAGAATTTGCGTGTTGAAGAACATACTCCGGCATTGATGTACCTTTATATATGGCTTGACTCAAGAACAAAGACTGCCCTCAAGTTAAGTACAACAAAGTTGTTTCCGTAACAAAGCTGGTTTTTAACAAAGAGCACAAACATTGTCATTGATACAATGCGATGGCGGGGCACTTGGAAATCTATGAGACAAAAGTCAGGGTGGTTGAAACTATGCTTGAGGCACAGAAATAGTAGCAGTTCTGAAGTGAATAGCAATTCTTGTAATCCTCAGGTGTACCATATGCAAAAAATCCAACGGAGGTCTACTCGAACTCATAGGGCTGAGCCCGAGCATAAGTACTACGCACAGAGTCTTTGATTCATACCGTTACGAGTCCGCAATCGACCGCTCATAAAGATTAGCATACCAAGTCTGTTTGTTCGTCTGTATGCAGGTCGTTCTCCAAGCTCGCGCAAACCAGAACTCGTTCGCATACATGATGGCAACACAGGTTCATGTTGGCGTTGAGACCAGTGACGAGCGCGGCTGTCGTCCGTGTTTACCCAGGATATACTTGCTCGTTAGATTGCAGCCTAGAGGTTCTCACCACATCGTAGAATGCTCGTCTCTTTGTACGACACATTGCGTGCAACCTGTACATTGCATCAGCGTGAAGTCTATCAAGAAGAGGAACGGTAGAGTCTTTCCGTAGAGAACCAAGTTGATGGAGGCGGAGGGCGAGGGTATGGGTTTCTGAAGTGGGTCGAGTGGAGGAATGGCGCTCGCTGGCGTATGTAGTCAAGTGCCAGATGTCGAGGCCAGCACGCGTAGGACCTGGAAGACGGACCGGCGACCGGAGAGAACTGCTTCTAGATCAATGGGCAGTCCCCAGGTAGTTCCGACGAGTTCGTCGATGGGGCCTGGTCCAAGCGCGCGACGCTGGAACTCGTACTGAGCCGACCAAAGGTGAAAGCTGCCATGAACTCATTTTAGTTCCTGCGGAGGAGGACAAGATGGACGTACAGATGTACCGCAGGGTGAAATCATAAATGTATGGCACGGCACACACAAACTCGTTTTCGAGGGAATAATGTCCTGGGTATAGTAGGCCCATGAATAGCGGCAGAGAAAGGTACCGCTCAACCTAATCCAGGTAATAGCCTTGTTCGTGGAACTGGTGGGTGAGCCCAGTATCCTCGATGGCAAGGTCTGGAAGAAGGATGGCACCAAGTCTGAAGCGAAGCTGCTTGATGCTCTCTGCCTCTAAGGTTGTGCGTGCAACCAAAATGGTCTGGGACAAAGATTAGGATGAATTTGAAACGTAGTAAAAGAGTACATTGTATACGGGAACAAGACGATATCGGGGTTGCGGATGGAAAGATGAACATTGGCTGTGTGTTTGGAGGGAACGCGCGCTGGGTAAGAGCCAATAAAATATAGATAAGATGGAAGGAAAAGCAATGCGAAGAGACGCGGGCGCCGATATGAAGTGTGAAGAGCAAGTATCATGGGAGAAGACGTGCTGGGATGCGAAAGGCTGGGGACAGGAAGAGGATAGTAGACATACGTTTCGCTTCGTGGACACCCAATACGCTGCTTAAGCAATCCATTATCCCATCCTCTGCTTTCCTGATACACGAAGAGAACTTCGTGCTCCGTCAAGTTGTGCGTTGAGGAAGTCGCGGAAGTGGAACATCGTCGTTCGGGCCTCGGCGAAAGCTGCTTATTCCGGGATGATTGATGTGACACGAACGCGCTGCGCTGCTTAGAAAATATGTCGTGGGTCCAGGACAGATGTAAAAGAAGTCAGGGAGACCATGGCAGTCGTGCGTCAAGCGCTGTCGGCATTTGCCGCAGGCGTTCGATCGCGACTTGTGCGACTTATCTAGGCTGCCCTATTTTGCGCTCTGAATCTCCGTGTACATTGCCAGCTTCAAAACATATCTCAGCAGTGAGACTCATATACGATATTACCTGGCTAGTTCGGTATTCTGGGCATCGCTGACTGATGTACAGTGGAGGACAGCTTTATGTATGAGGGGTGTGCGCGCGCCGCTTCATGGGACATGCAAGCGCTGATGAAATACTAGAGTATCAAGTTGAGCTGCTACGCGAACCTATGCTCTACATTGTAATGACAATGTACTTGTATCCCTTCTTCCGTCCACTTTTCCACCTCGTTGGCTATCCCTTGCTGTATCTCCTGAACCCAATAACTCCCGGACGTGCTCCAGGGTGTTTTCTTGTCCAGTATGCCACTACCTTGCTGTATCATTTTAACCCAATAACTCCCGGACGTGCACCTGGGTGGTTCTTTGCCCAGTGTGCCACTATAGAACGAGACCGTCTCGAGAGGGAGGGTATCGTTCAGTTTGACAGTAGTTATCGCTCTACTCAAAGCGGGGATGTCCAGATGCGGGCCTTCAATGAGGGTGAGGAGAATGTGCCGAAGCTGGCGAAGGTTGGCCACCGGTGCGCGCCGTTCGAAACCTAAGCATTGCATGAGTCGAACTTGGCCGGACCTGCTCTGCAGGTGAAGACTTTCTACACTCGGAGTCGCAAGGAGGATGCCCCTGATCATGTGGGGCCTCTGAAACGAGAGCGAGAGTTCGACAACGGACGGGAGGGAAAACGCAAAAAATTCCTCGTCTTCCGGAGATTCGTCGAAGATGATGAGCGTGTGGAGAGAGGCGAAGCGATAGTGGGTGAAAAAACGTGTATAGAAGCTACCGCGTCTCGTTTCTGGCTCATCATTAGTATGAATATATTCCAACCGTCTGACACCGTTCATGGAAACGACGTTCTGGATATCCAGATTGCGCCAGAGGCGCAAGCCACTGTCCTCTTCGATGATGATCTCCTTGAGGTTTTTCATAAGCCCAATGAATACGTGGTCGCTTTCGGTTGACTTGTACCGTGTTATCTGGCTCCAGGGGAGATTCAGACACCTGTAGGGGATGCAAGCGTCGACAAGTTCAAGGTTCTGGAGACAAGGCGCCACTATCTTTGGGAATTCTCGTTTTTGACCCTCCTGGCACAATGCGAGGTGTGTAAGGTGTGGAAAGAGGTAGTCATGTAACACCGTGATATCATCATTAGAATCCCTGTCCCAATGAATATTCAGGCGCACGCAGCGCCATCGATGCGCGGATTCCAGTGACAGTACTATTGGAAGTCTGCCTTGAGGAATGTGGTGAAAGTAGAGGCGCAGAGGGAGTGGCCCGGAACGCCGGTAGACTGTGTCCAACCTCTCGACCCACCCTGAATATGATTCTACCCAAGGCACGCAAGATGCGGACCACAAAAGAGGAAGCGACAAACAAACAGCCCTCCAATTTCGACAGACATAGGAGAGGTTCCAAGGGGCGCTGGTCTCGTCTAAGAACCAACCTGGCGGGAAGGAATCCTTTTCGGCGCCGTCTTCAAGACACCAGGGTGTGGCATACTCGAAGATTCGCCCTAAGACATCATCTGGAATATATCGGATCGGATGTTGGATGGCCTTCAACTGTGGGATTGCTGCGTCTATCTCGGCAAGACGGACTGCCAAACGAGAGCGTTCTTCACGTAGTTGAGCTAGCTGAGCGTCAATGGCCTTCGAATCTTCTTCAGATGGCGCTTGATTGGTTTTGAAGAGCGTCTCTCGTATCTTCAACGTCGAGGCAAGATGCGCCATCGTGGTAGTGGTTAATAATTTGTCAATGTCAGTACTCTGCCTGCCTCGAGCATCGATGGCATTGATCGGTCCGTTGGCCGGTGCCCGGCGCGTGAAGCTTCTTAAGCTATAAGAGTTCGAGGGCTTGATCCCTTACTACAACACATTATCTCTCACGTCGACCAGCAAATAAGATGTTGAACGAAATCACCTGCTCGATAGGGATCAGCAGGCGTCGCTCAAACCGCCGCCCCGGGGGGTCTCAACTTGCGAGTAAACAAGAAGGTCTTTGATTTATACAAGTCCGAGTCCCCACAGCTCTAAACAGAGAATCCATGAATTTACATTAGATTATAACTCTACAAAACTGAACATTGGCGCGACTGCTCCCACGATGCAGCAGTACTCATTGAAAAGCGTCTACCACGATGTAACCGGCGGAGAGCCCAAAAGCAGTTCACTCCCGAACCATGAAGATACTGGGTGGTGGAGGCGGAGTAGCCAAACAAAGACGCTGCGTTTCCCAAGATGGATCCTGACCGGTACTCTGAGGTCGGGTTTTGTAGTATGTGAGAAAGCTAGCGCCCGAGGTATATACCGGACTGGTGGGCGTGATTGGCATGCCACGCCCACGACTGTCTTGGTGCGGTCCTCGATTGTGTGAGGGGGCAACGATTACTGGTGTCGGGTGACCAGCAGCTGTGGAAGAACCGCGCTTTCCAGCCCGGAAAGCTTCATACATCTGTTGCACGACTCGGATTTGCTCGGTATTGAACGACTTTACAAGTGTCCAATCATGACTCCTGCGTTCGGAGTGCTCATAAAGCTGTTCTAGAGAGAGGAAGTTGAACTTGAGACTGGGAAGACATTGGCAGGCCTTGTAAGGGCATATGAATGGATTTGCTCGATGGTAGTCTTCGTGGATACGCGATTGGCGCGAGCTCTCGGAAACTGTCGAACATCCTAGGCGCTTGCACTTGTACTCTTCGTTCGCAGGCATGGTGGAAAATGCGTGTGTAGTGCGGTATAAGTCAAGATAACCAAGATCTGAAGCCTTATATAGCATAAGACTTGGTACAACAATGATGGAATGGCCTCATAATTCCACAAAAAAGAACACCGGTCCAAGAGTTATGGACCACGAAAGCCCATGTGAGCAAGAAAAGACTGTGTTGTTGCGTGTCTATACACGTATTGAGTCGTCCGTAGCTTGTATTGTCCAAGTGGGCGGCCACCTACGTGCGCGCGAGCGTGACCAGTGATATTGACCTACGAACAGACAATGTGTGTGGGCCCAACGAAGAAGTCACTGCTTTTGTGGCTACAGCTAGGAATGTGGCTGCGTGTTGTTATGTCGTTTGCAAAGAAAGTTAGCCTCTGTCCGCGTTTCAACGTTCAATGATTGAAATGGAGACGTTTCCTTTGCGTGCGTGCGTGCTTGAGAAGATTGCGGGATACAGGTCAGAAAGGAAGTCGATGGTGTATTTGTCTAAGTTGGTAGAGATACGAATAACAGAGCCGTAGTATCGAAGAATGCGTGCGTCGACAACGACCCGCAGTAAAGAGGTTAGGGAAGTCGACCACCAAACAGGGACTGTCTCTATGACCTCCCCAGGCCACGCGCCCGCGAAGAGCATGAAGCGTCTTTTTTGATAGTCGGAGAGGGAATGGGAGGGTATTATTGGGCCGCTCTGCAACATGAATTCCATTAGGCTTGTATCCTCGACCCCGCACTGCACCACCATTGCCTGCGCGTATGCCTCTAGTGCAGTTGTTGTCCGAGTCGTCCCAGCGAGCGGGAGGAAAATAATCGTCGGAATGCACCCTGCAGGCTCCCACCACGTCGTAAAATCATGCAAGGTCCTCTCTCTTTGCGTAGCACGCTGGATGCAATCTGTACATCGACGTCAGCTCGAAGTCAATTAAGAACGAGCAACAGGGGACAAACAGATGGTAGGAAGCAGCGAGCGAGCGTATGAACACACCAGAGGGTCGAATGAGGGACAGAGGTCTCCTCGCTAGTAGTTGCGATGGCGAGGCCAGCGCGCGCAGAGCTTGGAGGATGAAGCGGAGTCAGGAGAGTCTTCTAGATGAGTGAACATCGAAGTAAGAGCGGTCCTGGTGGTCTTTGGCAAATTGTTCAATACGGCCTCATCCGAGAGCACACAGACGGGACGACGATTCAGGGTGAAGGCTGAGATAAATTCATACCAGGATACCTGCGAAGGGCAAGATAGACGTACGGATAGGCTGCGAAGGAAGATTGAGGATAAGCAGACTCGCGGTTGAGGCAGCAATGCTCACGAAGCGCTTTTGGATATAAGGGCCATGGAAGAAGTGGTGGACAGGGATACACCTTTACCTAATGTTGGCGGCGGTCTCATTGGCGGTACAGGTAGATGAGCGCGCCATGCTCAATGGTGAGGTCTTGAGACTCTGAAGCGGAGAGCAGGACTGGAGTCGATGAAAATCTTGAATGCATCCCATACGAAGCAGCTTGCGCGCTCTTCGCCTAGGATAGTACCAATGCAGGACTGGACTGCACGCAAATTGATTGGCCTGATATCAGATGAGCATGGTTTGGAATGCGGTAGGGCAGCAAGACGGTATTGGGGTCATGGTTGGAAATGATGAACATCATCTGTGTATTTGGAGAGAAGGCGTATATACAAGGAAAGCAAGGGTTCTACATGTATGGCCTGGGACAGCAAAGACCAGAATCAAAAGAGAATGAATGCGAAGAGATACGTGCGGTGACATGAATTTCAAGAAGCAAATAGAAGGGGATAAGACTTGCTGGGATGCGACTTAACAGGACCGTGGACGTACATTTTGCTTCGAGGACCCCCAACTTGCAGCCCAATCAGCCCCCAATTTCAACCTCCATCTTCATGATTCATGACAAGAGCTTCGTGCGTCGCCAAGTTGTGCGTTGGGGAAGAAGCGAAAGTCTTGCATGCGTTTGAACCTCGGCAAAGGATGCTCATTCTGGGATTCTTGACGCGCCGGCGTTTGCAATGCTTGGTAAGTGTGTCGCGGGTCCAGAACAGATGTTTAGGAAGCTTGGGCGACGTCGTGAACCATGGTCGTCGTTCATCGAGGTGTTATCGGCTTTCGCCGGCGCTGCTCGATCGTGTCTAATACGGCGCGACGCCAGGGCTATCTCAGCTATCATCAGCCTCTCAGACACTCCATAAGTACCGCACTACTCCTCGATTGTCCTTCTGAATAGACATGGCATTTGCCATATGCGCCGTAGTGCATCGTGTGCCTTCTATGAAGCACTCGCCACGACGTCAACGCAGAGTGTTCATTACTTACTTGCACTTAGTGCACTGTACCTACTGCCGACCGCGAAAATCTTTAAGGTTAACTAACTCATGAGCTCTTTGCACCTTTGATCGGGCCATTGTAGACTGTCCACGATGCTCGCAAGGCCACTCAATACAACTCACTGCGGAGCTGTACGCTTGGGCACTAGGAGCTCGGGCATCCTAAAGAGTTTAGTCGGGGCGAGTCACAAAGTATCCCCACATGCATGTCAACACACGACTGGGACATATATATACCGTTGCTGTTCTCAACCAAGGACACTCAGACTCCCAAAATCTTACGCTCAAACACACCGCAATCGCGCCGAAAAACCAGTACATCACGGCACTTTTTCGTATTCCTCATGATGATCTAAATTAGCGAATATTCCATCTCCAGCAGGTCGATACCTATCGAACGCCGTCTCAGCACACCATCCAAAGAACAAGAGCAAAATCAAACGCACCGTATTCTCACGCCCTCGGGGCCTTCGTCGCCCGCAATCATCGGCAACGAGCTCCCTCGCATAAGCCTCACGCCATCGAGTACATTCCAATCCATAACCTCCTCCCCTGGTTTCGCCTCCGTTCTTACTCTCAGTAGACAACACGCTAGCACACCCATCACCAAGCTCGCTACGAACGCAATGACCGCCCGATATCCTTGGATCTCCAGCCTCGCCTCCTTGCCATACCCCGTGAACGTCGCCCATGCAGCGTACTGCTTGACACTCTCCGCCTCGTCGTGGTCGTGAAAGTTCGCACAGTCGAAGGCGAACATCATCAGCGGACCCTGGCATTTGCGCCAGTACGAGTAAAGGTAAGTCGAAGTAAGCCGTTCGAGTCGATCCTCGAAGATATCCAGCGTGATGGGAAGGCGCATCGCACCATCCACAGAGTTGTCGCCGTCAGTATCGTTCACGAAAGTTTGCTGGCGCAGAAGACGCTCCATAGGCGCGCCCGAGACCAACTCCCTTTCGCTCAAACCGGTACTAGGCGTCCAGGTAATCAGAAACTGTCGCTCGATGCTCTCCTCCGAAGTTTCTTGCCATTCGAAATCCTCCCACGGATGCGGCGCGGGGTGTGTGGGCGTACTATCCTCCGCCAGGAATCCTCTCTCGGTGATGGCGACCTGCATCTCCTCGATACAGAGAGTACAGCCGATAACCTGCACGTATCCCTCCACCAACCGCGACCGCCGTACGTTCCCTCCGGACACGACCGAATCTGCGCCTATACCTGCAGTTGGGACCGCCGCGCTAGCCGAGGAAACACCCGCCGAAGGTGCAGGCGCGTTGGAGTGTGCGAGTACCGTGTTGAACTCGAACTTGGTGTACCAACCAGTTGAGTTGTTGCTGTCGCGGATGAGATGGTCAACGTCGCCAGTGGCCAAAACCAGGATCATTTGCTGATGCCCGACGGTACCCTGGCCGTCGAAGATCCATGGCTGGAGGAAGAACCGCGCTGAATTCAGGATAAGCACATGAACGAGGTGTATGATGCCCGGGACGTACTCGGCATTGAATCACTGAGCCCACTCGCGGCCCATTTCGCGGTGATGTTCGGACCTGGTTCGTCCTCTGGCCAGTACGGTGGACGTGGGATGGACACGTTCAGCCAGACGTCTTGCTCGAAGTTCGGCATGATAGAGGTGGCGGAGCCGTGGGAATCGAAGGAGTTGGTACGGATGATATCTTCGGCTGGTAGGGTTGTGGGGTCTATTGTTCCGGTAGGAAGAAGTAGAACTTCAATGTCTACATCTGCTGCTCTTGGCTGACCACACTGTACGTTGAGCCGTGTTGCGTTCACATGAGCTGGAAAGATGATGAGAAGAGGATAATGAAAACTGAACTGCCACGCACCGACTTCGTAGCCCATCATCCCAGCAATGGGGATATCATGTAGAATCGGCCCTTGCAGCCCAGGCCAATCCGTGTGGTTCACTTTAGCCAAGAATACCTCGGCGCGCGCGGCTTCCCACAAGAATCTGCTGTCCCGCCAGGATGTTGCTGTATCGGCGGCGTAGTTCATGCCATAGTTGCCAGAGTGGCTGACGGCGGCGTACTGGATATTACTCGACGTCGTCGGGTGGTCGTATAAATTAATGCCTGGATGAAAGATCAGACGGCGTCGGGCGAAGGGTATGGAAGGCGGAGCACGCACCGAAAATGCCTGAAGCACTGAGCTGGAGCACAAAGCCGGCGATGAGATACAAGGGGATGCCGATGTAGGTAGACCGGTACGGACGGCGAAGCCGAGAGCCATGCTCGGGAGATGGAGACTTGCTAAACCAGTTGAAGACGGCAGCAGGCAGGCCGGACCAGGCGGCGATGCGGTTGTTGAGCTCGATTAATGTGTGAGCTAGAAAGAGAAAAATGTGGGATGAGCGCGACGGAAAGATGGAACGAGGACGAACACGCACGATGGCGGATGGCAGCGTCGACTGCGATGCTCCGGCTGGTCTCGTAGAGTAAAAGAACGACTCCGGTGAAGAATGTTTGAGTCCCAAGATAAATGTAACTAGAAAGGTTGCTTGACTAGAAGACGCGGTCAGACAGGCGCATAAACCGAAACATTGGCACGCACCTTTCCTCCGTCGACCGACAGCCGGTGTTCCCAACGAAAGATGCTGACAACCAGCAAAGCGGTTGTTATAAGAATGAGGGAGCCATGGAAGAGAAGTACGAGGACAGCACGTCTTGAGACGCGGCTTATGCGATGGGCGGGCGAGGCGGCGAGCGTCGTCGACGACGCGGACGACAGGCGGTGGAAGTTTTCGCGATCCTCTGGTTTGTTGACCGACCCGGCGTCGCTGAGAAGTAGGACCATGAATGTTGGCTCAGTCCAGCATATCCCTCGCCCAGCGTATTGGTGATCGTCGTAGGAGGGCAAGAGCGGACGGCCCCTTTACCCGGCGAATCTGTGATCGCGGCACGATGTCATTTCCGGCATGTGCCACTCATGCTTTCCATTCTGCGTTTACTTCGACAGAAGGAGAAGGAAGTGTGTCTGCTTCGTTGCATGCTCTTTACAAGTCGCTAGCAAGGTCACTAAGTACTTTCAGCGCGCTCTCGTCTTCAAAATTCGCAGGAACTCAAAGGCGTGGAGCAGGCACTGACGGGAAATATAAGCACGGCAAGGCACGTTAATCAAAAAAGCGTCGGCGGCTTTAGCATGCGGTCTGTCCGCCTCTGCCATCAACGCTGAACTTGCTGTTCGGTCTTTGCCAGGTCTTTGCTCTCAGCAACGACAGCACGGCGTAGTTCACTGCGGGACTGTTGTAAAGGAACGGACTCACTGACACCCCATTCTGATCTTGATTCGTTAGTGAAGTCGAAGGCGACACCACTCAGAAAGATCTCTTACAAGCCTTTTCGTGGATTCCCAAAGCATTCGAGGACGCCAGAAATTCGCGCCCATAGCTCAACTCTCGTATCTTATAATCTCAGTCTTCTCTATCCAGTCTAAATCCAATGTAAGAGCTTGCATCAGTCCTACCGCCGGGGCTTCCGTCGCAACCACAGGTTCTGGCCGATTCCCAAACGTCTCCTTGTAAGAAGTTCCATATGGCATTCTCCCGACGATGGTGGGCATTTGCATGGGGCATCCCGCATTAACTACTCGAGCGTAAGTACGAAACAGCGTGCACATGCATTCAACGTCTGAAATTTATGAGTTTGAAACGAGACGTGATAGGGACATGAGTATATACATGTTACACGGAAAGTGGTGGTACTCTCACCGTGGAATAGGGCTTCCTTCTCAGCAAATCCAGTACCGCTCAGACAAGTAGAGCGCGTCAGTCACGATCGAGTACCACGGCAAAAGCCGATAGCGCCTTGATGAACGACGACCATGGGCGATATCACCCTAACTTCCTTGGCATCTGTCCTGGACCCGCGGCACGTTTTACGAGAATCGCGCGCGCTCTCAGCGCATGATGATACCGGAATGAGCAGTGTTTGCCAAGGCCCGAACAACGATGTACCACTACCGCGTCTTCCCCAACGCACGACTTGGCGGCGCATGAGGCGCCCTTTGTGGATCAGGAAGATGGAGAATGGAATCATGGATTGCTTGAGCAGCATATTGGAGGTCCACCAGGCGAAACGTACGTCCGTTAACATACCCTTGCTCCCAGTCATGCAATCCTTCTCTTTCACATCCCATTATCCCCTTCTCTTCAGATCTGCGCGCGCCGCCCATGGTGACAATCTTCCTCCAATAACTTTTATGCTTTACTGCACCTTACAAAACACTTGCTTTCATTGTACATTTCCCCTGAATATAGTTATTGTTCATCGTTCCCATGACCCCGATACCGTCTTGATGTCCCATTAAACGTTCTCGCTCTGCATGGTGTTCCCGGCTCTGGAAAACCTCACTCATCCACTCGCTCGCTGGTGAGCTTGGCCTCGATATCCACGTTGTCCATCACCACGCGGACAGCGGACCACGGGTTAAGCACCTACCACCACGACCAAGCTATTCGACTCTGCAAAATCATGCGTAACTATCCGTGCGTACACTCTGTCTCCGGAAGGCGCGCGCTCAAAGCACAACCAGTCTTGGCCACTATCCGAAGATGCTCTCCCCAGGAGAGGCTCCGGATTCCATCAACGAGGGCCGCGGCGCAATGTACTCATATGGCTGGATTGTTCCCTGCGAGCTTCTTGTCCGTGCTATGTCGGCTTCTTGCAGTATAGCAGCCTTTGTCGAAAAAACATGGAAGGAGAGATACCCTGAGCAAAATGAAAAGTATCTACAAAAGTATGAAGATATTGTTGCGGGGTGAGTGGCCACTATTCTCCTTCGCATGGTCCCTATTCTTTACTCCTTTTCTTTCCAAACTTACGGGGTGAGGCAGATCTAGAATCGGCCCGTGTGTCGATTCACTTGACTGGAACGCTGTAATCGTCCGTATTATGACCAACAGGACAGATGAAGCCGTGCGTCAGGTCATGGATGACAAAGAGTACCTTCAGGACATTCGCAAATTGTTTGCTGGTGTGGAGGCTATTGAGAAGGATGAACCGGTGTGGATCAGAGCTGGTATCAGGCAGATTCCACAGAATCATCCACTATATGTGCCAGATAGTGAATAGAGGGTCGCAGTCTGCTTATACGACAAATCATACTCTGCGTTCCAATTGCCAATTGAGTGCTGTACGGGTCATCGCAGTTGAGGAGTGCGTCTGTAAGGCTGCTACGCCTCACATCAGATTGCCACTCTCGGCTTCTCGGCACGTACTACGATCACCGTATATATACTGCGCTCTACGTACTTCGATCCCTCTCTTCTTTTTATCTCTCAAATCACGACATGGTTGACTCTAGTCGCGGTCTCGAGTGTCCTGCCTCACGGCGGGTTTACACTTTTTTTTAGAGTCCATTCTCGCGGACCAAAAGGTCGCGGGCACGTTGTTCTCGTTGCCTCAAAGTATGTACAGAGTTTTAACTTTTTCAATTCTGATTCGTCCTCTCCCGTCTCTTTCTTGCTCGCCTTTCTCTATCACGTCGTCTTCCGGTTCCTTCTTGACATCAGACCCATTCCTGTCCATCACGCCTTCTATTTCGTTCCCTCATATTCATAATCCCGCCGTTTTCCCTTAAAATCCCGCTCAAGATCTCACTGTCGTGGATTTCCAAGCATATTTCCTTTTATTTCTCAGTATTTCTATATTCGGTAGTAGTGCGCAACCTCGGCAACCGGACCGATCCGCCGATCATTGGTATCCGGTCGGCACCCCGAGCCCTAGTCCCTCATCTTGACCTCTTGGTCTTTATTGGGATTAGGTGCGCCGTAGCGTGTTTCGCTTGTATGCGCAATCTAACTTGGTCTTTATTGGGATTAGACCGCAGTCCGAGATCCGGTATTGAGATACCGAGGCATCCCCCGCCGCTCCCGCCTTCCCGCATCCCGATCCCGCCGATACAGGCAT